>BTPG01000002.1:217782188-217827188 GCA_036245525.1 Semisulcospira habei | reverse complement strand
TTAATATCTATGTGATAATTTATTTTTATTTCTGTTCTTTTTCTCGATGTAATAATGTATTTTAGCTTGGCAGGTGAGAAAGATTTCACCGTGAGGGATTGACGACGCGGACGACACCCCGAAGTTATTTACTGACTGGGTTGTATTTTTGTGTTGTATTTTATTGAGTGCGGCGGCCGTGCGCGGGTCCAACAGCCTCCCACGCCAGCTCGATAGTAGTGAGGTTTTATTTGCGACGAACGACTCCCAATAACGAACGAGATCGAAGTCACGACGGATAACCAACGTGAAGAAGAACGCGGGCAACGCTCCAAAAATCTCCAAGAAGCATAGATCCTCATGAGACCGGAGGGCTCATGAGGATCTATGCCTCTTGGAGATTTTTGGAGTGCTGTCTATGCTTATGGCGGAAGCATGTTGTCCGCTGTAACTTCGCTCTCGTTCGTTGCTGGGAGGTGTCCGGCAAAAACGTAACCTCACTAATATTTTAATCACCGGGGTGGGACGAAGGACTTCCATTTGTGACTAAGCAGCTGAACTGGGATTACTGACTTTTGTGGTTGGATCTGACCCACACTGGGTGTCTGTCGCCGTAGAGGTAAAATGCCGTTCGCCTTAGGATGTAATTGACTCTGCAGATGGTCATTCCGATGGTCTGAATCACCAAGGTGAACCCGTACAGGGCCCCACTGATGACACCGTAAAGATTAAGGCGGGAAAGCGGGGAATCTATCCTGACGTAGAAATACGAAAGAACGGCGAGCCACAAAGCGTTGATTGCCATGACGCCCCACAGAGAGCGGTTACGTAACGTTTGCAGACGATCGGCGAGTTCTCCGCGTTCCAAGCCTTTGTTGACGTCATTCCCGAGGAGGCGTTCGCGTAAGTTTTCCCAGAATGCATTCTCTCCTTGCTCTTGCGCACTTCCTTCCGTCATAGGACGCGCCATTGCTGTGACCATTTCTTGCATATTCAGGGTGTTATCTGCAAATGAATATGTAAGCAATTGCATTTTCTTCAGTAACTAGTAACTAAAACAAAGACCAGAAGAGCCAGACTGACTCTTCAAAATGCTGAAGACGGGCATTTTTACGAAAGAAGGACAAAAGGTGACTGCAAAACGTGTATAATGCAAAGAAATTCACCGTAAAGAAAGAAGCATGCTTAGAAACGACAAGCACAAAAGAGTTTATTTAATTTTCGGGCTAAAACACTTTTTATAAACTGTGGTGTAATTGACCTTTAAAAGCGTGTTTCTTTTTGTTGTTGGGTCTTTATTTTCCATACTACTAATAGTCCACATTAATCTTTTTTGTTTGTTTGTGGTCAAAGACGATTTCCGGAAAACAGAAGTAGGTCAAAATTGCACGTGTTTCGACGAAAACAGCGGATTAAAAGCCTGGACAAACATGCGATATCACATGTTTGCCCGGTCTTTTATAATTCACTTTTTTCGTCGAAACACGTGCAATTTTGACCTACTTGACTTCTGATTTCCGAACAGCGTCTATTATAAAAGAAAAGCTTAGTAGTGCTGCCTTACCTTCGATCGCGTTTAATCTGCTTTTTGACTTTCTCTTCAACTTCATGAGTTTCTTGAGGTTTGGAATGCACTTCAGCTTCGGGACTTTTGCTTCTTGCTGGAATAAAAATGCACGAGAGCTATTACTAATTAATACATTTGTCTTGCATACATTTAACTTCGGATATGAAGGGCACACAGGGCAGACTATAATCTACTCGTAAACCATAGGTGAGGCTAGCGCTGCCCCGGTAGAATAGTACACATACCAAGGGGAATTAGTCAGCGCTGGACATACAAACGGCTAGACCCCCTGCCCCCTTTTACTAGGCACCCAATCGCCAGCCCACAGAAAAATACACAGGCAAAGAACAAGACGACCATAGAGTAATTCCCCTTGGTATGTAGACCATAATCTAATTTATTCTGCTCTGTAAAGGGAGAAAAGCTAGATTTTCACTGGATTCCACAAGGGAGTATTGTCCCTTGCTAACCCCTTCCCTGACACTGGGCGCATATTTTGCTTCTGGAATCTTTGTTCATTCAACGACCAGAAGCCACAACCTTCCAGAGAACATGGACACAAATTGGTCATAGCAAGAGACATAGATCCTCACGAGCCCCCGCAGTCGCGAGGGCTCGTGAGGATCTATGTCTCTTGCATTTGGATAAAAGTTCGCATGGGCAGGAATACGAATGGCAAGCTCTAACTCAAACATATTGGTCATAGCAAGAGACATAGATCCTCACGAGCCCCCGCATTCGCGAGGGCTCGTGAGGATCTATGTCTCTTGCATTTGGATAAAAGTTCGCATGGGCAGGAATACGAATGGCAAGCTCTAACTCAAACATATTGGTCTTAGCAAGAGACATAGATCCTCACGAGCCCCCGCATTCGCGAGGGCTCGTGAGGATCTATGTCTCTTGCATTTGGATAACATTCACGTTTTCTCGGCAGAATGTCATGCTTGACAGGAATGGACAGGAATACGAGTCACATGCTCTAGCTCACCGAATCTCTCGTGCCCCAGCTCTGATCCACAATGTTAGCGATGCTGTAGATGGGCAGGAGGAGATGCATAGCCGGGAAGATGAAGAGGTAGGCGAATCCATAGAGGATCTGGTGGCACTCCTTCGGATGGGTGATGGCGGCGTACAGGAGGCTGACGGTCAGCATCAGGATGATATAATGTTCCTGTAACTTGAAGGTGCCCGTGTTCACCTCTGCGAAATGATAAAACACGGCACATCAGCCTCGACACACGGCAGCTAAAGATGGCCCGGTTGACAATATGACAGATTACCCCTGCGCGTTTCTCCCTCACGGGAAGGCACAGTGCTTTGCGCTTCGAAGTTTAGTTCACAACAAAACAAACAAAAAAACAAACAAACAAACAAGCACACACTAACTAACTAACCAACCAACCAACCAACCAACCAACCAACCAACCAACCAACCTACCGATCAACAACAAAAACTAAACAAACAAACAAACAAACAAACGAACGAAGGAACGAACGAACAATCAAACGGACCTGTGAAGGCAAAAGACATCAAATACATTTCATGAAAAAAAAGATTTTCATTGTATTACAAAGCAGAGTCGCCGTCTTTTGCCTTCACAGCTCGTACCGTTTGCGGGAGTACTCCCCAGATTGATCCAATCGGGGAGTACACCAAAAACATACTTCCATTCATGCCGACAGATGTTTAGCATCTCATTTAAATAGAAGGGTACTTTTCACCAGATAGGCCTTACTCGGGGAGTACCCGCCACAAGTACGCTTCTATTCAAATGAGACCCGAGTGGGTCTATCAGGGGAGTACTCCAGCAAACGATACGGGGTGGGACAAGCGTACCTGAGATCATGCCATCGACAATCTTGTAGGAGCCCCAGATAGCAACCGATACAAAGATCGATCCCAGGATCACCGTCAGCACGGAGGTGATCATGCCCTGCATGTGTGTGCTGGCCCTGGTGCACATGAAGGCGTAGGCGTACACGAGGACGACGAGCGGCGGGGTGGTGTAGATGTAGGGCACGTCGAAGACCAGCTCCATGCCGGCCGTAATCATGACGATGGCCGTGCCGGGCGTGATGACATTGTTCATGAACATGTTGAACAGGTAGATCACGTACACCAGGGAGAAGCACTCGTTGTTGCGCAGCAGGCGTGGCATGTTCTGAAAACGGTGAGCAAATAAATAAATAAATAAATAGATGAACTGACTGACTGACTGACTGACTGACTGACTGACCGACCGACTAACTGAGGGACGGACGGACGAAAGGATATATAGATGGATGGATGGATGGATAGAGGTACGGATGTACGAATGAATGAATGAATGAATAAATGAATGAATGAATGAGTCAGTCAATCAAATCAAACACTCAACCAACCAAGCAACCAGCCAACCAACCACTCACTCACTCACTCACTCACTCACTCACTCACTCACTCACTCACTCACTCACTCACTCACTCACTCACTCACTCACTCACTCACTCATTGACGGACGGACGAAAGGATATATAGATAGATGGATGGATGGATGGATAGAGGTACGGGCGCACAAATGAATGCATGAATGCATCAGTCAGTCAATCAAATCAAACACTCAACCAACCAACCAACCAATCAACCAACCAACCAACCAACCAACCAACCAACCAACCAACCAACCAACCAACCAACCAACCAAACCACCAACCAACCAACCACTCACTCACTCACTCACTCACTCACTCACTCACTCACTCACTCACTCACTCACTCACTCACTCACTCACTCACTCACTCACTCACTCACTCACTCACTCACTCACTCACTCAATGAACTGAGAGACAGACTGACAAATCAATGGCTATGTATATTCAGAAGACAGCAGGCCTTATCGTGAAAGCTTTGTTTCTCGGTCGGAGGTAGTCAAGGGGTGCTACAGCTAAGCGTTTAACAGTCCGCGACTGGAGCGTGGGTCAGCATGCCATAATAACCACTTCACTACCGAGAAAACGTGTAAACAGTACAACTGCAAGAGACATAGATCCTCATGAGATCCCGTAAATGCGGGAGCTCATGAGGATCTATGCCGCTTGCTAGGTTCAGTTAGTATCCATGTCCCTAGGTGGTTGCTGATTTTGAATGAACAAAGATTTCAGCGGTCAGAATATGCGTCCAGTGCAGCCACCTGTTTACAGCGGCGGTACGCAAAAGGGGGTTAAAATAGCGATTTCCCAAAATTACCTTTTTTGATTGAAAATAATGTATACTAAGGCCACGAAAATTACACCTCTTTCTCCCCTCTCTCTGCCCTCAACCGCCCCGCCCCCCTCCCAGCCCCCTCCCAAAAAACAAACAAACAAACAAACAAAACCAGTTTTACCACCTCCGCCCTTGCACCCCTAACTCCACCCCTCCCCCCCCCCCCGCCCGCTGTCTCCCTCCACCTCCCCACCCCAAATCCTACCTGTACAACCAAGATAAGGTTGGCAATATCGGACAGGATCCAGCGTCTTCTTTGCTTGAAGAACTCCTGAAAGGTGTCTGGGCAGTACGTAGTGTTGTCAGCGAAGGCCGAGTAGCGAAGTCTCCATCCGTGTATCATCATAAGCGTAGCCATCCATCGGTCCTCGCCTACCAGAGAAAACGGCGATACAGTGTCAGGTCTAGGTGGAGGCATGGAATGTATGCCCCTGCAGATACCACAGTAAAATGTGGTTGTCATTGCAGATAGGCATAAGTTCCTGCCTTCCTCCAATATTGCCGATGGTGTGCTGAAGAGGTCGCCAAGACCGAAACAGCGGTCCACACCGGCTAAATATCTGGACCCCCCTTGGGGGACCTAGATTTAAATTTCCAAGCACCAAGGGGCTGGAACAGTGGGGATATGTGATACCATATGCATTGCTTCCAGTCACTTTCTTAGCGCACCCCGTCTTTCCTATCTTCTTTTTTTTCTTTTTTGTGCTTTGACCAGGTAGATCTATGATGACTGGTCGATCATGCACACTTCTCTCCCCTACCTACCTACTTTATTATGTAATCTTCCAGTGTCAGTTCAGCTCGCAGGAGGCGCAGATTTTCATGAGCTGTACACTAACGCGATCGGTCATTTATTATTATATAATTAACATCTCAGATTGTTTAGGCCCTTTGGGTGTCGGTAGGAATCCTGCAGGAATTACCTCGACAAAATTCGCTGCCGACAGCCACAGGGCTTAAGGGGGGAATTACTGACCAAACAGATAAAGGGAGGTAAATGTGTGCTTCAAAACTGAATGATAAACAGTTACTTATTTCCTCCCCCTTTTGAGCCGACTTTCATAGCGACTACAACATTGCTTTTACAACTCGACTCCTTTTCAGCGACGCTCAATCCGTAATCCATTTAGCCCCGACGCCCTACAGCAGAAGATGGATTGACATGGGGACGTAGCTTAGTGGATAAGACACTGCGCTAGCAGTCGTAAGATCCCGGGTTCGACCCCTGGTGGGCAGGAATGGGATGTGGACTTTTCCTCATTCCCATCGAGTCAAACTTACGTACAGGCTCGGTTTACGGTGCCTGTCTCGCATTCGTGTGTACAGCACGCATAATCATCAAATGCGCACGTTAAAAATCCCATTACCACTATTCGAAAAGAGAAGTCCCGGTAGGGCCGGTGGAATGGAAACAAATTTTACATATATTTATATCACATGCATCGAAGTTAATAGCAGGGTGGAGGTTTGCACATAAAGTGGCGCTTAGTAGCAGCAGGCTTTCAAAGCTCCAGCTTCCATCCCTACGTTCTTTTGATCCGGTTTTCTGTCTCTACTGACACTACTGTGTATTGGGGACTAGCTTGTTTGACTTGATGTTGTGTGGGGGAAAAAATGGGGGGGGGGGGGGGGGGGGGGGAGGGGCAGGGGGAGGGGGAAGAGGGGCGAGGAGGAGGGAGGAGGGTCAGGTAGGTCCAAGGTCAGCAGCGTAAGGGCCGCGCGACGGTCTGACAGTTCTAGTAGGTAGTTCAAGGGGCACCAGGCCTGACCCTTCACCGGATACAACGGTCTTTAACATGCTAAAAAGTGGTTAAAATATTTTATTTACAATATTTTAATATAAAGTGTCTCGGTTTAAGATCTGGTAAAAGAGACCAGAATATGCATTTATTTTATAGGAAAAGTGGTTAAGATTTTTTTTAATATTAAAAATAAAATAGACTACATGTCAAAAGATATTTAAAAAAAAACCAGTTCCTTACTTTTTTTAAATTTGTTACTGTAGGCCATGTTTTGGGATGTCCATTTAATCCCTTCCCTGTCAACGTATGAACGTTTTGCCTCTGAGATCTGAGAGGTAATTGCATCAGATTAATTAATCATGTCTAATCCATCCCTACGGCGCCTTGAGCATCTTTAAATAGATGGAGATGTGCACCTCGGAGACACCATACCATATCATACCACCATACCACGCCGACTACGATAATTCAATACGGGCATAATTGGCATACGGGTGTGTGTGTGTGTGTGTGTGTGTGTGTGTGTGTGTGTGTGTGTGTGTGTGTGTGTGTGTGTGTGTGTGTGTGTGTGTGTGTGTGTGCGCACGTGAGTAGCTTAATTATATTTTGATGTGTTTAATGTTCTTCTTTTTAAGTCAAGTTGCGCAGCACCGCAACGATTTCCTAAAGTATTATTACATATGGCAATAAAGTTCTATCATCATCATCATCATCATCATCATCATCATCATCCATCATCATCATCATCATCATCATTCAAGGGTAGTGACAGATGAGCGTGTCGCCTAAAGGCGCCAAGCTCATCTGGCACTACCTTTGAATTATTATGGTAGATTTATCTCCAGTAACTGGTACATTAGTCGTTAGGTGTCACATCCAAAATCTGGGAAATGCTCCCGTGGGGTTAAATGGGTTAAAATCACGTTAATAAAAAGTCTTATCACACGCGCAATTTGATACGGACACGTTCTAACTACGCCGCAGCGGGTGACCACTTCGTGATTTAACCTATGACGCATTCTGATAATTGGCCTGCTGTGCTTAGTGGGCAGACAGGTATAATATATAACCTAATCTCTCTTCCATCAGGTCCTGATGTAAATTTGGCATCTCGCAAATCAGCACACAATATTCAAGCAGTCGCGCAACCATTGTGACGTTAACTCGGTGCATCAGTAGCTGCTAAAGTGTCCACGCATCCGAGTTAACTCATTCGAGACGTGCTGCATCCGCGTATCCGAATCCAGACCGTCTCCAATATGTAATTATAATTATAATTTACAAAATAATGAGTGAACCTCCATCAGAAAACACACCTGGACCTGCATGGTGATGTGAGACTCTGGAGCTTACGGATTTAGGCTGTAAGGCCCAAACTCACAGACCAGCAAACACCTGTCCAGTTTAGCGCACATACCAAGGGGAATCACTCAGCGCTGGACATACAAACAGTTAGATAACCTGCCCCAACTATCAGGCACCAATTGCCAGCCCACAGAAAAATACGCATGTAAAAAACAAGACTGACGATCATATACATCCCTAAAAGGATGCAGCAGGTCAAGTCTTTAACCCATGTCTTCTTCTGGAACTTGGGAAGTAGGCAGGAGAAACACACATACACACACAAGAAGGTGCACTACTAAATGTGGTCGGGTAAATACCCTGAAATCTCAAAGTAGATGCAAATTACAATACTTAACAATGTAGCGATACAAATTTTGCCTCGAGTTATAAATACTCACAAACCAGATAGGTGAGGCTAGTGCTGGTAGAAAAGTGCACATACCAAGGGGAATTACTCAGCGCTGGACATACAAACAGTTAGATCACATGCCCCCGTCTATCACGCACCCAATCGCCAGCCCACAGAAAAATACGCAGGTAAAGAACAAGATTATCATATGCATCCCTAAAAGGATGAATCAGGTCAAGTCTTTAACCCATGTTTGGGACATAATGTATCGCCGGACATCTCAAACTCAAATTGATTCAAGTTCGATTATTTTTGACGTCTGGGTTTACTTCATCATTTTGAACCCTCCCTCTTTTTCCCTTGAGGGGGCGAGGGGTGGGGATAAGGGCTGGGAGGTGGGGGGGGGGGGAGTGGGGGTTGGGGAAGCGGGCCAGGGGATCTAACTGTTTGTATGTCCAGCGCTGAGTAATTCACCTTGGTATGTGTACTATTCTACCAGCGCGAGCCGCACCTATTTGGTTTGTGAGCAGAGTCCACTTTAGATTTAGGCTGATTTGAAAATATTTCAATATTGTGAATTATTCATATATCCGAACGAGTGATCTTAGGCGTTACGTGCACCATGGATGGCTTTGATTACCGAAATTCGCCGATACGGCAGGCCATCAATGTTGTCTTGCCTCAGCTAAGAGTTTTCTACCCATGTTTTCACAATCCATGTGAGCTGACGCACGTACCAGAGGGTTTTTTTCTACTGCCTTTTGAGCGTAACGAAAAGAATTATCCTACCTACACAGGAGTAGGAGAGCAGAAAAAATCTTTCATTTTACCACATTCAAACTTCATGATTTAAGTCAGCCCTTTTGTCCAGCAGTTTGGTGAGACATACTAAGCGCATTTATAAAAGAAGTACTGCGAACTATTAACCCATTGAGCCCTGACGCACTACGGCAGGAGATGAGTTGACCATGATAATTCAAGGGCAGTGCCAGATTAGCTTGGCGCCGACAGGCGCCAAGCTAATCTGGCACTGCCCTTGAATTATCATGGTCGATCCATCTCCTGTAACAGGTGCATAGTCGTTAGATGACCCCTCCAAAATTTGGGAAATACGTGCGCCGGGCTGAATGGGTTAACATTTACTGCCTGGAGTAGGTCGCTACGACTCATTCCGTAAGGTCGAAAATCGCGGACCATCGCACATTTTCAAACACTTGTGACCAGGGTGCACTTTAGCGTTAAACTGGTTTGAAAATATGACAGTTACAGCTTCCATTTCCATAACAGTTTACGCCCGCCAGGGTCAGATGGTGAGTACCAACACGTACAGCGAAAGGTGTAATCTGATCAGCGATGTACAAAAATAAATGGTTGTTGGGTTTCCATTTGCCGGCAGTCGTTGTCATTTCACACACTTGTTGCAGCACTCTCCATTAAACTATTAACCCCGACCCACAGCAGCAGGAGATGGACCGACCGACCAGGAGAGTTAAAGGTGAGTGCGAGATTAGCTTGGCGCCTAATGCCGCCAAGCTAATCTGGCCCTACCCTTGAATTATCACGGTCGTTCCATCGCTTGCAACTGGTCGTTAGATGACACCTTTTGGGGGGAAGGCGGCCAAAGGGTCAAATGGGGTGACAATGTTTCCTACATGACGCAAATTTATCCATGGGCACACTACTGGTAAATAGTAATTAAGAAAGATAATACTGGTCATTATATAGGCTCAAATTGCTGCGAACTGAATCAAACACGAAAACTCACGTGTTAGGTTCGCATTCGCTCTGATGTCAAACACATTACGAGACAAAAACAGGACATTCACGTGGTTCACATGGTCAGCAATTGAGGTTTGGGAAATTCTGATCGTTTGTATTTGAAATTTATAAAGTGGTCTGAAATCGGTACCAAAGTGCTGGGGGAGGTAGAGCCGGAGTACCCGGAGAAGACTGTCCTTCCGAATTAACGGTGACACTTGCTAGAGGAGAAACTTCCGACACCAGAACTCGTTTTTAAACCTCGCACCTTTAGCATTGGTGGCAGGCGTCATGGACCGCCCCAGTGATGCCAACATCCCCTGTTAGCAAGAGGCAAAGAACGTCATGAACCCTAGCAGATGCAAGGCTTCATGGCGGTTTTTTGTTTTTGTTTTGTTTTTGTCTGTAGTCGGTTGCTTCATGTGGCATGTACCTGTATCCTTTACGTAGACTGTGAAGGGGGTACGAGTAGGGGTTGCGTATTTGTCCATGACCTGTCTGATGGCACTGGCACGGTAGAGGCTGAAGCAACCTGGGCAGCACATCACGGACCCGATGACGTTCTGGGCGCTCTTGATCATCCAGAAATCTGAAAACAGGAAAACATTCAAAAACATTTCTGATAATTCATTATGCCCAGACAACCCACAACAAGATCGGCGGACCAAATGATTCAAGGGTGGTGCCTGAATATCTTGGCGCCATAAGACGCGAAGACATTCAGGCACTAACCTTGAACTATCGTGTTCCAGCGACATTTTTGACAATGCCAAAGCAGCGTTCTTTTTTTCTAAATCTTTTTGCCTACCGTACTGAAAATACGGTAGACTTCAGGATGGGGCTGATCGGAGCACATTCCGTAGCATGCAAATGACGAACATAGGCCGCCACACATCAGACTCTTAAAATGAAGTAACACGATAAAAATTACGTCATGCCTAGCTACGCTAACCGCGTTGATGAACGTACATTTTACTGGAAGCGCCGTGTGTGTGTGTGTGTGTGTGTGTGTGTGTGTGTGTGTGTGTGTGTGTGTGTGTGTGTGTGTGTGTGCGTGCGTGCGTGCGTGCGTGCGTGCGCGTGTGTGTGTGCGTGCGTGTGTGTGTGTGTGTGTGTGTGTGTGTGTGTGTGTGTGTGTGTGTGTGTGTGTGTGTGTGTGTAGACACGAGTATCTCCGGTGTTTCTGTACGTATAGGCCTGAAACGTTAGGAAATGCGTTGATCGAGATGTTTTTCGGAGAGCCTCCGAGCATAGTTCAAATTAAGTGACTCGTTCAAGAGAAGAATTGGCGTTTATATAAAGTCGTTGAACCGCATTTGAGTCCGTAATTTTCGTTCTATTTACTTGGAATTTTGGATATAGCTAGTTTGGAGATAAACATTGAATAAGTTCGTAATCCAGCGTTGTACCTCTTCAACATTTTGAATAATAATTAATTCATTTTTGCAAGTGATTGGATCCACTATATACTCCCATCAAACAGTCAGCCCTGGAAGAGGCTGTGTGGAACAAACAGTCAGCCCTGTAAAGCATCAATTTCGTCACTGTGTACAGACCGTCGTGAGACTAGCGATGCCATGACGTCAATCTTATAGTGACGTCATTTAACTGCTCGCGCTATTTTTCTTCAGAATTCCTGTCGCTACAAAGCGTACTAATGGCGGGAAGGTGTGTCCGTCTTTATTTGTGTGCGCTGGTGTGTTTGTTGATCAGAGGCTGGCTTACAGAGGAGGGAAAAGGATCAGAAGGATAAGCTTACAAATATGAACAACGGTGAATGCTCGTAAAAGAAAAAACCGCATGTGAGCTTCAAACAATACGTTACAGTAGACTTTGGGAAGAAATCCTCATCTTGTTTCCTTTTTGTTTCATCTTCCCTGAAGCACACGAGCATGTGAATAACACACATATTTTAGCGCGCTGTATACGAGGACAAATCAACATCATCATCATCTTGTTCCGACGTTTTGTTTGTGACATATAATGTATCGCCGGACATCTCAAAGTTGATACAAGTTCGTTTATTTTTGACGTACGGGTTTACTTCATCATTTTGAACCCTCCATCTTTTTTTCCTGGAGGGGGCGAGGGATGGGGGTAGGGGCTGGGGGTGGGGGGAGTGGGGGCTGGGGGGGGGGGGCTGGGCGGGGCGGGGCGTGGCATGGCAGGGAGGGGGTATTGGGGGTTGGTAGGTCCGGAAGTCTTGGAAGCAGATTTGATGATGATGATCATAGTTTTGAAGGTATGGCCAGGGAAAGGGGAGGGGGGTGGGTGGGGTCGGATGAGGTTTCCGGAACCCCTAGAAAAATACCCCCCCCCCCCCCACTCCCTGCACTGACCTTACTTACTTACTTACTTACTTATGCCTTGCACCCCTACTTGCCGCCTACAAAGGATCTCCAAGAGTCTATGTCCCGGGTTCTCCTTTCCTTGACCTTGCATTGTGTTAATATAGAAAAAGCTGACTTACCTTTAGCATACTCGAAGATCTGATGCCAAACGATGCTGGAACAATTTTTGCCGATAGGATGAGTTCTGCCACAAGCGGCTCCCAGACGGCGATCGCTATTGCACATGCGCAGCAGCTCGGCGACTGCTTCCGGTTCAAAGTCCATGTCCGCATCAGTTGCCAGGATGTAGGTGTGCTCGTCGTCGATTTCAGCTTCCGGGTCAAATTTAAACTCGAAAACTGTGTCACTTCGTGGCATTGCCTCTTTCTCATCGGATCGTTCTATGAAAATACACAAAGGTACGTATGATTCTCTTACTAATGAAACATACAGCTAATTGGAAACAAACAGATAATTGATAACAGACAGATAAAAAGTGGAAACATACAGATAATTGAAACATACAGCTAATTGGAAACAAACAGATAATTGATAACAGACAGATAAAAAGTGGAAACATACAGATAATTGAAACATACGGATAATTGGTAACATACAGATAACTGGAAACATACAGCTAATTGGAAACATACAGATAATTGGTAACATACTGTGTGTCACTTAGACCGCATAGTGTTTTGTATATGTGGGTTTTAACACATTATGCCCCAATGGACGAAATCCCCAAATTATGGATTTGTCCTCTAAAGACCGTAATACAATACAGGAGACAGATCGACCATGATAGTTGAAGCGTGGTGCCGGAATAGCTCGGCGCCTATGGGCGTCATAATGTTCGCGAAAGGTTGTTCGGCTATATTAACAACAAACAAACAAACAACATAAATATATAAACTTTGCAGTAGTGATCTATGTAGTTAAAGATATACTGACGCGCAAAAGAAATGCGACATTTTTGGAATCATCGGAAACACTAAAGTGTTTCCGATCATTCCAAAAATGTCACATTACGTTTGCTCGTCAGTATAACTGGAAATACGAACGTACAACATACCAAAACAAAAATCTGTGACTGAAACGTTCTATAGTATACGTAACGTTTGCACTTTCAGTGAGTATTAAGTTGTAATTTTACTGATTAAAAACATGATCACTGAAACTAACGAAAAACCAACATTAGAACGTAGAAACTCTGCACTTCCGAAAATGTATCAGTATTTACACATTCAAGGTGTCCCGCATCAATACTTGCGAAAGTGTCGTATAGCATTGCCGCTAACGAAGAATCAAAATCAGAACGCAGAAACTCTACATTTTTTATACCTGTTCCAAAACGTAACAGTATTAACTCTTTCAAGGGGTCCCGCATCAATAGCTGCGAACGTGTCGTATAGCTTTGCCTGCGGCAACGCTACGCGACACTTCCGCAGCTATTGATGCGGGCGCCTTGGACGAGTGAAATCAAGAACGTTGCAAATGACTAGAGGCAATATGTGTAACTCACTTGCGTTTTTAAACTCAACGTTGTCGTAGGATACGCCGCCAACTCGCAGGATCGCCGGGTTGTCCGTTCCAATCTTGCCAAATTCTTCTTCGTTCAGAAGATTGCATAAGGATGTCTTGGACACAGTCAGCCCACGTGATCTTCTTTCCACACCGTCATCGCTCAGATTCGGAGACGTGCTTGACCCAACAGATACACAGCCCTGGTTGTCTACGCCATCGTGTATGTTGACCTCGAATCCGTCGGTGAAATCCGAAAAGGTAGGATAACCTACGTTGCTGATCTTTCTGGTTGAAAGTGCGACCGAAGCTGTGGCATCGACGTCTGACGTTACTGTTGAGTTGGGAGCAGCTCTGGGCGCGACTGTACCGTTGTGGGTATTTTTCGGGTTGACCGTAGCGACCGTGGTTTTGTCAGGAGAGCTGTCACTGATGAAGTATATTTTAGAATCACTCCCACGGAGAAGCTGTCCGTAGTTGCCCGCGTCCTGTTCCCACATGACCTTGCGGAAATTCATGATGTAGTTGATGTACATGCACTGACTCCATCGCTTTTTGGCCTTGACCTTGGCGGGATCTTTGAGATGAACGAACAGCGGCATCCCTCCAGGCAGGAAGCACGTCAGCTGCATCCCGTATGGGGTCAGCAGACATCGTGCCTCTGCCAGACAAATTGGAGAACACTACAATTACTTCGCTTACAAGGTCGGATATAACAATAGTCGCAACCAGCAGCTGTGCACAAGTCCACACAACACCTTTTCCTGCATAAATTACTTAACCCATTACATCCTGAGGTTGATTTTGTAAAACATTTCTTATTGTCATATGAAAGCTACATTACAGATTAGGAGATAGATAAATAATAATAATAATAATTACGGTATTTGTAATGTGCTTATCTTATAATAATTATAACTCTAAGCGCGCACTCACAACTCGCGCACGCATGCGCACGCTTTAGACAATGACTCACGTACCACAAAATTAAATAGTGAAATACATTACGACGGTCAGCTTGCGGTGGGGAGTGTGGTGATATAGTGCTAAAACTGTTGAAAGAGGTGAGTTTTGAGGGCGGACTGGAAGGAGGAGAGAGTGTTTCTGACGAAGAGAGAGTGGGAGAGTGTTCCAGGTGGATGGACCGTAGACGGAGAAGGAGCGGGGGCCGAAAGTGTTGAGTTTGGTGGGAGGGATGTGGAGGCGGAGGCAGAGCGGAGGGAGCGGGAAGGTGTGTAGGGGTGAAGTAAGTTGGAGAGATAGGCGGGAGCGCAGTTGTTCAGGGATTTGTAGCAGAGAGACAGAATTTTGTATTGGATGCGTTGGGGGATGGGGAGTCAGTGAAGGAGTTTGAGCAGGGGTGTGATCTGGTCGGATTTTTTCTTTCTGAGGACGAGGCGGGCAGCATTGTTCTGGACGCGTTGGAGAGTGAAAGTGGTGGAGTGAGGGAGGCCGGAAAGGAGAGAGTTGCAGTAGTCGATGTGAGATAAGATGAGAGAGACAGCAAGTTTGGTGGCAGCTTCGGTAGTGAGGTATCTTCTGATCTGACTGATACGGCGGAGGTGGAAATAGCATGCCTGGGCCGTGGCGGAGACGAAGCTGGTCATGGACAGAGAGGAATCGAGGATAACGCCGAGGTTCTTGGCCGAGTCAGAGAGGGAGATGGGGGTGCTATCGAGTTGAAGGTGGAGAGAGGGAGCGAGCTGGGAGAGTTTCTGGCGAGTGCCTACCAGCATGGCTTCCGTTTTGTCGTCGTTCAGTTTAAGCTTGTTTGCTGTCATTCAGTTTTTCACGTCTTCGTAGCAGTCAGCCGTGCGAGTCAGTAGTGACTGAGTGTTGTCGAGTTTGTCTTTGTCTAGCAGTTGTGAGTCGTCAGCGTAGAGGTGGTGGTGTATGCGGTGAGACTGGATGATGTTGGACAGGGGAGAGGTGTAGAGTGTGAAAAGGACCGGGCCCAGGACGGACCCCTGTGGAACTCCGCAGGAGAGCGTGACTGGGTTGGAAGAGACGCCGTTGATGGTGACAGACTGCTGTCTGTCGGAGAGGTAGGAGAGAAACCTGGAGTGAGCAGAGTCAGTGATGCCGAAGGAGTGGTGGAGTCAGTGGAGGAGGATAGAGTGGTCAATAGTGTCAAAGGCGGCAGAGAGATCGAGTAGTGTAAGAAGAGAGATGTTGCCCGAGTCGGTGGAGAGAAGCAGATCGTTTAAGATGTGTAGAAGGGCTGTTTCAGTGCTGTGATGTTTGCGATAGGCAGACTGGAATGGACTGAGGAGGTTGTTGTCGGTGAGGTGGAGGTTGAGCTGGTTGAGAACAACCTTCTCAAGAAGCTTGGACAGGAAAGAGAGATTGGAGACTGGGCGATAGTTCTTGAGTTCGTTTGGGTCGAGGTTGTGTTTTTTTAGGAGAGGACGGACTTGAAGATATCGGGGACGGAGCCGTTTTCTAGAGATGCGTTGATGATGTCGGTAATGAAGGGCAGAAGTTTTGGAAGGCCGTCATGGTAGAGAGAAGCTGGGAGGGGGTCTAGTTCGCAGGTTTTGAAGGGCATGGACTTTATGGTTTTGAGGACTTCATCCTGAGAGACGGGGCGGAAGGACGAGAGGGGAGTGCCGGAAAAGGTGGGGTCGGGAGGGCAAGGCGGAGAAGGCAGAGTGTCGAGTGTGTTGCGCAGAGTTTGGATTTTGTCCGAAAAATAGGTAGAAAAAGCGGACGGGAGTTCTTCTTTGCTGTGTGTGTTGGGGAGAGGAGAGTCTTTAGAAGTGCCTAGGAGTGTGTTCATGGTGGCGTAGAGGGTTTTGGAAGAAGTGGATTCCAGGATTTGGTTTTGAAGGTGTTTGCGTTTAGAGTCGGAGATCATTTTGCAGACTTTGGATCTAGTTGTTTGGAAGATCTCTCTGTGAACGGTGAGGTCAGATGAGCGCCAGCCGCGTTTCGCTTGTCGGCGCTCGCGCTTGGCCTCAGCTATGTCGTCAGTGAGCCAGGGGAAGAGGAGTCGGTTGGGTATGGAGCAGGTGGTGACAGGGGCATGGGTGTCTAGAAGTTTGCGAAGGGAGGAATCGAAATGGGATGCAAGATCGGGAGAGGGGGCGGGATCGAAGAGAAGGTCGACAGCTTCGTCGAAGATCAACTGTTTCAGTTCAAGGGTGGTGCCAGGATAGCTTGGCGCCTCAGGCACCAATCTATCCTGGCACCACCCTTGAACTGTCAGTCAAAATTTATTTCAAGCAATGGGGTGTATCAGGATGAAAAGGGTTAACACTTTTACTGGCAGCGGACACATATTTTCTGAGAGCTTCTGAAATATTTGTTTATTCAACGCCAAAGGGTCCCAGCCGCCATAGGAAAATTTATACAAAGAGGCGTAGGTCCTCAAGAGCCCCTCAACAGCGGGGGTTTTTGAGGCTCTAAGTCTCTTGCAGTTGGATCGTGTTCGTTTTTTGCTCGGAAGTAAAGGGGTTAAACAAACTTCAGATCTAAAAAGACGAAAACTTGGGTCTCCTAAGAATTTTGTTTCTCAGGTGACTGATCAAAGGATGGATCGCACACAAGTAAACGGTCACCGGGCCGAGGTCGGCCTGAGTTGGCCCGCGCACGGTCGTGTGCGTGCCAGCTGAGGCTTACAAGTATCCGAAGGCCTTTTTCTCACTGGGTACTTCGGGCCTGCGTCTGTCGCAGTGGGCCCGCGCTGTGCGCGGGCCCACTGCGGCCGACGTCGGCCCAATGACCTTTGCTTAGCGAGTACGTATAGGGATGGTTAATCGACGATGGACGGACGAAACGACAGGCAGAGACAGGCAGACAGACGGACGTACGCACGCACGCACGCAGGCACGAATGGACGCACACATACACACGCTTACCCTCGGGGTTCATGCCAAAGCGACTGACAAGCAGACCCAACAGCTGTTCGGCGAAGTCTCCCAGACGCGTGTCCTTGACTCCGTTATCCATGAAGATGTGGGCCTCGAGGTAGACATTCTGTAGACTCTCGCCGCTAGACAGTCTCTGCAGGCTCAGCAGCAGTCTCTCCATCTCGTAGTCCGCCTCCCGGTACATTGTGGTGCACACGTACACTCGACTCTTCTTGGCTCGCGTGGGCTGCCGCAGGACACCTTCAAGGTCGGCCCCCTCGGCGCAGAAAGTCAGGAGCCTGCGTTGGTCGGAAAAGCCTGGAGACCACCCGTAGTCTGTGAGGACGTCCTCGTAAGGCATGAAGAGGTAGCGAGGTTTGTGGACAGCGTCGAACGTTCTCAGCACGTAGGCCAGGCCCCAGGTGGCCGCTAGCACGCTGGCGGTCATAATCAGGGGGAAAACATGTCCAAAGTGGGTCAGCTCCTGCACGTGATACACGTAAGGGCCGAGATACCCGATGCACAGCACGACACTTGTGACCGTAGACAGCACAGATGGGAGGAGAACGCCGAAGACGGGTTGGCAAAAGGCGAGGCTGAGGTAAGCGAATCCGTGTGAGAACACGCTAGCCGAAACATTCAGCAAAAGCGGTATCAGCAAGCTCTTTCTGCCCACGTCACGGAAATGCTTGAAGAAATCCCCTGCAATGTCCAAGGCCTTTTCACCTTCCTTCGCGTACAACGCGACATCCAGACCGATGAAAAAGCAGACCGAGAGAACTTTAATAAAGGTGTAAAGCACGCTGAGTCGCCGGCAGTTGAGACTGACCTCCCCGTCCACGCTGATAGTCCTGTACTGGACACCCGGCGACCACATGATGGACAGCAGGGTCATGGTCAAGGCGAAGATTGAGCAGTGCAGCCAAGGCAGCGTGTCGGAGAGGTACAAGATAGCGGCAGCGACCACTGGTCCGAACAATGCCACCGCGGCCATGTACTGACGGACTTTGGAACAGAATGATTCTGCTGGCACTTTGACGAAGTCTGTCCACGTCACACCAACGCTTCGACCCTATTGATGTGACATTCCAATTCAAACCAAAACCAATGTCAAAATGACTTTCTGTCACAAGGTCATTCAAAACTGTAAATATAACTTTCAAATTTAAATAATAAAGCCTTAAGCTTAATAGATTCAAAGATTTAACCCTTTGCGTGTCAGTAGCGGTTTTAGTCGGAGTCATCGCGACTAAAACCGCTACCGTCAAGCCAACGCTTCGACCCTATTGATGTGACATTCCAATTCAAACCAAAACCAATGTCAAAATGACATTCTAACGCAAGGTCATTAAAAACGGTAAACATGACTTTCAAATTCAAATAAAGAACCTTGCAAATCTTAAAAGATTCAAAAAGTGAATCCTTTGCGTGTCGGTAGTGTTTTAGCAGCGATGCTTCCTTCAGGAATCATCGCGACTAAAACCGCTACCGACAAGCGAAGAGTAAAAGCTACACAGTTTTTATTTGCTTTATCCCCTTTAGGGGTTATGGAGGGAAGAAAATGAATACAAGTCTGATAAATATTCGCTGATACAAAATGACAAACATTCTTTTTTATATGGTTGTTACAAATCAGTTAAAATAACGCTCTGCTGCAAATCGTAGTAATGCTATTGCCTGGTACTCAGTGGCGCAAGAAGATATTTTTCACATAAGACTCAAAATCATGTGATATTTCGTCTTCTATTTTTCAAATAAGAAATTTAAAAAAAATATGTATCATTTTGACTACGGAGGATTCTGTTGTAGTTTTGTTGTGGTGCCTGGAATGTGTATGTGTGTCTGTGTGTGTGTGTGTACTGTGTACAGTTTTTATTTTTGAAATTTGTTAGGCGCCTAGAGCTCTATCTGAGGTTAGGCGCCATAGAAATCACCACTATTATTATATTATTATCATTGTAATAATGTTTTCCTCTATAAAAAAATCCTTCACCCCCCCCCCCCCCGAAAATGTTTGTTAAAAAGTATGACTTTTTGTTTGGGGGGGGGGGGGGGGATTTGTAAGGCGCCGAGAGCTCTATCTGAGGTTAGGCACCATAGAAATCACCATTATTATTATTATTAATTTTATTAATGTTTCCCTCTAAAAAGAAAAAAAAATCATTACTTCAACAAATATTTTTGGGGCTAAAAAATGACTTTTAAATTAAAATACCCAACCCCTCCCCCTCCCCCAAAGGTTACTACGCCACTGTTACTGGCACAAAAATCAAAAGACAACAAATTCTGTACCTGCTGAAGATAATTCGTAACGGATATACTATTAGTTGTTCAATAAACATGAACACAATAAAGACGTTTTATGCCGCATACTTAGTATACGAATGCGTCACGTCATGAAAGAGTTGAGCAAATAATAGGCGTTTATGGCAGAGCTGATCTCCCAGTAAACAAAACACCTTCACGCTTTCACAGTCGTGCGCGGGCCCACTGTGGCCGACGTCTTGGCGTGAAGGCGTTTTGCTTACTGGACTTACGATTAATCGTATTTACGTAAAGCTGACTATATTTGTAGGTCTAGCCTAGATTCTAACGTACGTGTGGAGACGACAGCACTGGAGAGATGGCAGAGAAAGATAACACGGATGCTACAGCCGGGAGAACCACGAAAACAGGAAGAACGGAAGCCGCCATTGTTGTGAACCATGTGACACATGCTCCTTCCAACACGCTGGTCAGCAGACCCTGACGAATAACAAACAAATAGTCATAATAATAATGCTATAACAATTAATAAAAAATGTGTTGTATCGCCGTTTTTGCCTACATATTTTAACGAATAATTATTTCAACAGTTTGTCTTCGTCTTTGCAGCATGTCACTTTCATTTCATTTCCGTTGTTTGTGTATTTGTTGTTTGTTTTACTGATTTTCGACTACACCTCCCCCCCCCCCCCCTACTCCCGCCCTATTGTCTTCTCAATAATCTGATGTCATTCTTCTGTTTACTGTATGTGACCCATTTAGCCTGGAGAGGGATAGACCATGATAATTCAAAAGCAGTGCCAGGTTAAAATGGGGCAAAGCTAATCTGGCACTGCCGTTGAATTATCATTGTCGATCTATCAACTGCAACAGCTACACGGTCGTTAGGTGTCACCTCCAAAATTTGGAAAGTGCGACCGTGGGGTTAAGTGGGTTAAATGGGCTGTTACATGCCAGTGCCACGATCTAGATACACGTGTTTTCTTTACCAAAATGTATATCGAGTGACAAAATTAA
This sequence comes from Semisulcospira habei, assembly GCA_036245525.1. Lineage (NCBI taxonomy): Eukaryota > Metazoa > Mollusca > Gastropoda > Semisulcospiridae > Semisulcospira > Semisulcospira habei. The sequence goes on along the minus strand of BTPG01000002.1, from coordinate 217,806,213 downwards.
CGTCTTATGTCCCATAATTGTATTGTGGGACACACGAGTTTAATACTTTAATTAAACTGAAAAATATTTTGAAATGACAAGTAGAGCACACCTGTGTTGTACTTGTCCTTTCCTAGCGTGCTTTTTCTCTGTTGGCATTTTCTTTGCCTTTCACACGCTTGATATTCACCTTTTTGGGGATGGATTTTGTAAATTGACACACATCGGGAAATACACGGGGGAAAACAATGTGCGTATTACTTTGTTTGCTGTTGATTAATTCTGAAGCTGAGGTAAATCTTTATTTTTTTCTCTGCCGAGAAAATGTTAACACAGCTCAACTGCAAGAGGCATAGATTCTCATGAGCCCCCGCAATTGTGGGGGCTCATGAGAATCTATGCCTCTTGCAGACCGGCATCACTTTGTATTCGTGCTCCTTGGACGGCTGGGGTTTTAGGGCGTTTAATTTAAGAAGATTTTGCAAAGAGACTGCGAGCACTGCGGTGACGGGTTTATGTTTACCAGCAAAATGTTGTAGACGGGAGGCAGGCGCGTATCAGTGCAGCGAGTGAGGAAGGAAACATTCCATAGTCCCTGGAAGAAGGCCAGCAGGTAAGGAGAGACCAGCAGAACTGTCAGGGCCGCATACCTGCGCGTGAACAAAAAGTACAGTGGATTTCAAAATTGAGTCCGAGTGACTGCCGAGCGTGAAACACGCACGCACGCACGCACGCACGCACGCACGCACGCACGCACACACACACACACACACACATACAGAACACGCTTTGAATGTTCTATATGTTTTCACGTAAGTATTCTAGCTTGACCAGTCTTAATTTTGAAAACTTCATTTTTCAACAGCAAAAGTTCGAGAGGTACAAACAAACAAACAAACAAACGAAGGAAGAACCAACTAACGAACCAATCAAACAACCAAACAAACGGATGCAGATGTGTCAACACACACAATATTGCTAGCACAAGAAATGAATAACGAAACATTGTAAAATAAAAAAAGATTTCAATTCCAAATATAAATATATGAAATTCCCAAACCTCACAGAACCGAGATTTTTTTCATTTTACAATTTTCAATTTGTATATTAACGCTTTCACTGGAGTTAATACACTATTGTTAATTTTTTTTTGTTCATCCGTGCAAAATTAATTATGTGGAACCAATTGTAGATGAAACACACACATAAAATACATGTAAAGTAAAAACAATTAACCCGTTTAGCCCTGGCGCCCCACAGCTTTGAGATGGATTGACCATGATAATTCAAGGGCAGTGCCAGATTAGTTTGGCGCCTTCAGGCGCCAAAGTAATCTGACACTACCCTTGAATTATCATGCCCAATCCATCACCTGCAACTGGTACATAGTTGCTAGATAACACCTCCAAAATGTGACCGTGGGGCTAAATGAGTTAACTCACCCAGTTGGCATGGGCACATCTGGAGCCGCGATAGCTCTCAGCGTCCAAATGTACGCCACCTTCTCTGTCGTCAGTAGCGTCACTGCGACTATAAACAACGTTGTGACGAACACTACCTGAAAAAAACAATGAATGAATGAATGCATGCATACATACATACATATATACATACATACTGTTCAATTAGCCTTAACCCCTTTACTGTCAGCAGACACAGACTGTGTTTTTGAAACCATTGCAGCGTCATTTATAGCCGTCAAAGAAACACGGAGGATGCAAAGCAGTTTCTGCAGACGTAGATCCTCATGAGCCCCGCATTTGCGGGGGCTCATGAGGATCTACGACTCATGCTTTTTCGGTTCTGCTCGCAGTGTTCCGGCAGGAAGGGGTTAAGGGGCCAGGCACCATGACAAGGAGAAAGCGCCTCACTGAATTTTCATTCCTTTTACCGAGCTGCCCTGTGAGTACAAAAGGCAGGGAGTCCATGCAGTCTTCGTGAAAAGCGAAATTTTTTATTGTAACACGAGGAATATTTATCTTTTCAAAAACTCAAAAAACAGACTTAATATCGTTTGCCTTCTAAGGTCAGTAATATTCATCGCCGGGTCAGACACACAATTAACCCTTTGGCTGTCGGTAGCGGTATTTGCCGCGATGATTCCCACAGGAACTAAATGAAATCAAGAATGACCTGCAATAAAACAGCATGTTACCAAATTGTGAGTGATCCGAGCATCGAAACCTACACGCATGTCTGTAATTAAACAAACAGATTAAAAGAAAAGAAACTCCATAATAAGACAACAGCAAAGGCGACGACCGCAGCAACGACAACGACAACAAAACCGCCCTGTGTTCTGGTGCTTTCACAAAGGTATTGTCATATTTTTCTTCAACCCCGACACACCGCTGCAAGATATGGCTCTACCATAATAGTTCAAGGGTAGTGCCAAGCTGTTCTTGCATCACCCTTGAACTATCAGGGTCGATCTGTCTCCTGAATTGTAATGCAGTCCTCAGAGAAAATGTGGGTATTTCGCACCTGGGGCACAATGAGTTAAATATTACTGCAGTGAGCCCAATTCGATCGCCGGATTTCCAGAGTCATTATAAAGATTTAACCTTTTGTGTGTCGGTAGCGGTTTTAGTCGCGATGATTCCGACCGCCACCAACACCCAAAGGGTTAAGATGCTATCTACAACTTTGGAGCAAACAAACTGATCTGAGGAATACAAAGTTCTACTCGTCTAACCGGTAGGCTTAACTTACTCTCCATAGTGTCTTCATTTCATCCAACTTTGGGTCGACAAGGCGTCACTACCTGTTCCTCCTCTTCTCCCTCCAGGCCTCTGCACAGAATAATGCATTTACCAGGTGTAAATTGGAGCACTCCCCTCTAAGAGGACGAGACAGTTGACCATCTTTTTTGGCATTCAATTCAGTTGTTACTGCTTTCTGGAAAGATCGTTTACAACTCTTTCATATCAAATGTTCACATTGTGAATGACTGGGTATGAAAATAGATCTAATTTTGTTTGGTGTTGCCAGAAATGTAGTAAGTGACAACGTGATGGATATCATATTACTTATAGCCAAATGTTTTATTTATAAATGCAAATTTCAAAGCTGCAATCCATATGTAGTTTGTTGTGTGTGTATGTGTGTATGTGTGTGTGTGTGTGTGTGTGTGTGTGTGTGTGTGCGTGCGTGCGCGCGCGCGCGCGCGGTAAATACGTTAAAGCCAGTTGTCTTCTCTCAGTCTCTTTACACCTTTTCTCATTGTCCTGGCTCTATTTGATTTTCCCCCCCTGGTCGTTCGTTCTCAGGGCAACGGAAGCCTCCTTATTATATGTTACCAAGGTAACATTTGATAAGCAGACTCCCTTATTACATGTTACGAAGACAACGTTACTCGTTGAGCAAAGCGTTCTTCCCCAAATAAATGTTCTGCCAATCACATTTCTCGGTACAGATACACCCTAATCTTCTTTTATAGTCTAGCAGCTGCTCTTCATAGACGATCAGCCGTTTACGAGATAGTGATTTTCTAGAGAGTAACAAAGGTTTGGGTATATCAAAATTAAGTCTAGTATGAATAAATGCAGTGTGCACTCTTTTTAAACCGCCGGAGGATGGAGACATTTTTCTGTAGCACATTTTGTTTTCAGTACGGCTGCAGACGAAACCAGGATTGTCGCAGCCATGTTCACAGGGGATCAGTAGTTTACACGGGTCTCATTGTTTCTGTATTCAGTGGTAGTATGCACTATATGTCACTTACAAGGACTTCATTTCTTTTTTCATTAATATTTTCACCCTTAATATATTAAGAGAAGAAACAATTACCAAAAAGCTTGCCTTGAACTCAAATATCGTTACTCAACAATAAGGTATCCCAAATCACGTGATCAAAACATGATCCACCATACACGCGGATTCGTTGTGAATTTCGGTGTGCCGACGAATTCTTTTTGATTTGTTCTACATAAGCTTGTTTGTTTCCCATAAAAAAGCAAACGTGTAAAGTTGCTGTGTGCATTTTTACGTCTTGATAAAGGTTTGTCACGTTTATTTCTATTCACTTTACCATCGCTTTGCCCGTTTTATTTCGACACCACAGCACCAAAACAAAACGCAACTCACAACACACGCTATTTTCGAAACCTATGTCCGAAGTGCAACATGCTGCATGCTGTAAAAGAGAAAGAATGCCACACCACTTGGTTTTAACTGTCATGGCTGAGCAAAGTTTCGGAACTTGATTAATTATTTTATGCAGTAACATTATTTTAATCAGTTGCACTGACAAGCTATTATGTTGTGATGTGCGATCACTGCCAGTGCCAATTATGTAGTCTCAGTGATCACTGATGGTACAGTACACTTCAAACTAAGAAAAAAATACACAGCACGATGTGAACACGCTTGGAAGTTCATGCAATGCTTTGTTTAAAATTAAACCCTATCTTGCTAGCAGTAGCCTACTGCACAAAAGAAGAACTTAGTTTGCTGCTGTGTTATTTGCAGTTTGTCTGCATATCTAGACATTTGCAGTTCGCTGCAAGGATTCTTAGCAGCTGACATTAGCATTGAGATATATTTGGGGATTAAAACGAGAAAGAAAACGGAGAAAATGACACAAAGATGATTTAATAAATCAGTCAGTCAAGTGATCAAATGAATGAGATATATATATGTTTTATGATGAACAGCTAGTTAAGGGGAGGGAAGGGGGGTGGGGAGGGGGGAGGAGGCACATACTTTATAATGTACACCTACTATTTCTTTCAGTGTTTCCATTACCCACTCATAGCACCATTGGGTTCGATGAGTTCTCATGTTTTATTTGAGGGATTTCAAAATACATGTACTTGCTGCTGTTACATTATCTTCTTACTGGTTTTGACATTTCGCTGTAAGATTTACAGTCCCATACTTTAAGCCTGTTTCGCCTAACGCACATGGACGTTGACTGTATCATTGATATGTGTGTGTAGGTAGCGTTTTGTTTGAGGTGGCAGTTTTGGCCTCACCTTTAAGTTTGGTGCCCCTGTGCATGTGGCCACCAGTACTATTTACAGAACTGATGGCTGCATGTGCAGGCTAGTTCATGGTATCACTTATCAATGTGAACTGGGCAGCCTATTGTTTGAAGTGATCAGTGGTGGCATCATCCATAATGTATGTGTGCATTTGGCCACTGGTACTGTTTATGCATATTATTAGTACTGTTATTGTTATCAGGTGTGGTCTTATCTCTAAGTTGTGGTGTCCCTGTGCATGAGGCCAACAGTACTTTTCACAGAACTGATGGCTGCATGTTTAGTGTGGTTAACTGTACACATGAGATTTGTAGGTGGGAAGCTAACATGAGGGCAGTCAATACAAGCCACTTTCTTAACCTCAAGTCTCTATATATAGGTTTTACAGTCCACTTATCCATCAGTATACAATTGTGCATGTCTTTTGTGGGTGTTCTGCGGTGTTGTGTGTGTATGTGGGGTGGGGTTGAAAGTGGGGCGGTATGACACCTATAACGTGTATGTGTACGTACAAAACCTATTACAAACAAACATAAATTAATATGTAGTAAAACTGTTGCCGCTAGGGTTTCACGTGAAAGAAAAACAGAAGATAGTGGTAGAAAACCCTTTAAAATAGAAACAAATAACGACGTTTCGGATCAAAGATCCTTCCTCAGGTGACATGGAAACAAACGTAGAACAGAAAAGAACACGACATAAAGAAAAGACGTCATCCTGTATAGAGAGAATTTAGAATGACGTATAAAAAAATAATTAAAAAAAAACCCCCCCCACACACATAATGATGCAAATACACATGCACAAAACACGTACCACAAAACTTACGTCTATATACATACACGTCACTGCATACATTCGCATTAATTAAACATAAATTAATAGTTTAAATTAAACATTAAACATAAATTAATAGTTTAAATAAATAGTTATTTGGGTTTAGCACCGCGCAGGCGACTACGGCCATCTCACGGCAGTTAAATAAATAAGATAAAGTAAGTCAAAAATACCTGGGACATATGAACGTTAAGTAAAGTATAGATTATGAACATGCACAGATGTACATTCTTTTGATGGGTGTTCTGCGGTTTTGTGTGTGTAACTGGATTGGGGTTGGAAGCAAGCGGTACGGCACCTATTACCATGTACGTGTATAAGACATACGACATTTATTCACCAAGTAAAACGTTTTAAAGGATTTTTGTGTGACATGGCGACAGTAAAATACATCCTCTCTTGTAGGGCATTCATCATGTCATACACTCAGTTGGCTATTATCCTATATACAACACTAAAAGATAGATAAACACAATAATAAACACAAATCCGTCATATGTCACAAATCATGGAATCACGTTGTTCCATGGATGGTGATGTACTGAGGACAGCTTCTGGAAAGAAACCGCATCTGAATTGAGAGGTGCTGGCTTTAAAAGCACGGAACCGCCGGCCAGAGGGCAAAAGCTCGAAGAGATGATTGGCTGGGTGTGACAGATCTGACAGAAAAGTACTTGTGGCCACATGCATAGGGGCACCATGGTGTATGTTCTTAAGCTGTGTGTATGTACACAACCTACATTACAAACAAACAAAATAAATAAATAAATAATTTAAATAAATAAGATAAAGTAAGTCTAAGGTACCTGGGACATATGCATGCTAGGTAAAGGATAGATTAAAATTATGAACATACACAGATGTGCATGTCCTTTGAAATGTGTTATGTGGTTTTATGTGTGTATTTAGGTAGGGGTTGGGAGCAGGCGGTATGGCAGCTATTACCATCTATATATGTTTATATTTTCTTCTTGTATGCTGACGTGTATGTACAAAACCTGCATTACAAACAAACAAAATAAACAAATAATTTAAATAAATAGTTATTTGGATTTAATGCCGAGCAGGCGACTAATGCCATCTCATGGCCGTTAAATAAATAAGATAAAGTAAGTCAAGATATCTGGGCCACATGAATGCTAAGTAAAGGATAGATTATGGACATGCACAGATGTACATGTCTTTTGGTGGGTGTTCTGTGGTTGTGGAGTGGGGTTGGGAGTGGGCAGTATTACCATGTATGTGTATGAGAACATCAGCATATGTACAAAACCTACTTTTCCAACAAATAAAAATAAATAATAAATTTAAATAACTAGGACATATGAATACCAAGTAAAGGATATATTATGAACATGCACAGACGTGCATGTCCTTTAATACGTGTTATGTGGTTTTGTATGTGGGGTGGGGAGCGAGTGGTATGCACCTATTATCATATCTGTGTACAAGTTATGTTCATTCATTATTACCATATGTGTGTACATGTATGTTCTCATCTTGTATGCTGATGTCCCCCATCCGGGTCTGACCTGGGGGACTTGGGTGGGGTTAACTACTTTTTAGTTCCCAGGATCACCCTGGTCAGCCCCACAGGGTGGGTTTCTCCTCTATTCTGGGCATGTGTTTCTGTCTACCCTTGGTACATTCATCTGTATTTTCCTTTTTTAAACTCTCCCTACTGTCTGCACTGCCTGTAGATCTTGATATTGGATGTGTTTTGCTAAATGGTCTGGTTAGGTTTATTTAGCGCATTAGACCGGCTGGCAACATACATTCAATATTCTGTTTAGTTGGGATTTTTTACAAGCAGTGCAGGCACGTCCTGAGAAAATCTTGTTGCTGTGGGGACGCTAAGCAATGTACAATCAATCATTGTATGCTGATGTCATTGTATGCTGATGTGTATGTACAAACATACATCACAAACAAACAAACAAACAAACAAACAAACAAACAAACAAACAAACAAATAAAAAATAAATAAAATAATAAATTAATAATTTTAAATAAATAAAATAAGTCGGAGATACCTGGGACCTATGAATATGCATGCTAAGTAAAGGATAGATTATGAACATGCACAGATGTATGCATATTGAAAACAAATTTCCTCTCCTTGGTGGCCACTACCATACCACTAGTGATCATGTGCATCAAGGAATTCCTTCCATCCATAATTAAAAGGATAAATAGTAAACAAATATGCAAGTGAATACATAAATGTATCAACAATAAATAAATAAATAAAACATGTAATATAATGGAGAGGGCTACTATCTGTATTGTGTCTCATGCAGTCCTGATAAAGCTTGATCATAAGAGTTCTTGTGAGTACTTGCGTGCGGATTGGTTGAATGTGTTGCAAAAACTAATTTTTTTATATTTAGTTGTTTAGCTGAATATGGTGATTTAAATGTAAACGGTTCGGAGATGGATTTCACTCTACCTGGCTTGTGCCTAAGACCAGTCGGATAAAAGTGTTCTTGACCAGTTAAAAATCCCATCTCCACTAATAAAAAAAGAGCAGACCTACACTTAGAGCCGTTAGGCTGGAAAACAGACGAACAACATGCATGTTGTATCCGGACAAAAAAATCTTCAGAATGTTGAAGATGGTCAGCAGACACAATGCACAACGGGAGTTTACTTTTGATATGCTTTCCTCCTACAAAAGACCGAGTTCTATGCGAATGGCTGTTTTCAAGACCAGGAAAAATAACATATTTGACGTTGATAAGATGTACTTCAAAGTTCAAATTGAAAATAATCTCTGTTTCACTTTAGGAGCAAAGAAAAGCTGCATCAACCGTGCGCGTCTGATTGACTTCTTTCGAAGGCATCTCGCTGACCGCCATTTTGAAACTAGCGACGCGAGTGTTTGCCGCATTAAAAATATTACTTAAAAACTTATTTTATCGTAAATATGTATGCAAGTTTACTTGCTCATGATTTTTAATTTACTCACTGGAATAAACTTGTAACGTGTGTGCTTGAAATTTTCAATGTTATGCACAAAAAATGTCTTGCACCTTATCCGGGCCGTGTTCGAGGACTGGTTTCCTCACATCGAAAAATAGCTTTCGAAAAACAATTCTACAGTGTCTCCATTCTAAGGACAAATATTGTTGCCATGCATAAACAATATGGCATATATTTATGGGGCTACATAACAAAACAAAAAAAACTATACCGGTATTACAGAACACCTACATAGCTGAATAACTGAATAATTGGATAATAAGTTAGATAGTGTCAACGGCGAAGCTACAAAAAGCTGGATAAATAAAATTGAGGGGTTATGCAACAAAATAACTATATTATGTGTACGAGTTGTGTTCGGCGTATATTACCAATTTCATACAAAAGAATGACTGAAAATGTGTTAAATGAAAAAAAAATATCTGAAAGAGAAATTCCACTCGAATGCAACGGATCGCGCGAAGTTGTTTACTGATACTGTGATAGTGGGAAATGTGGAAAATTACGTCCCTTGAATCTATACGTCACACGTAAAGTTTGGAGTCCTTTCAAGGAAATACCCGCTATTATTTTTTTACAGTTGAAGACAAAAAAAGTTGTATTACGAGTTAGGCTTTGCCAGTGGTTCTTGTCGTCTTTCGGGGTCCGGTCAGAGGTGTCAATGTCGGAGGTAAGAGTCTCGGGCTATAGCCCTCGACTCCTACATAAATAAAAAATTAAATTAAAAAAAATGCATTTAGGACATCAACAACAAAACAACACATCGCTTAGCTCTTTCGCTCCGACGTGTCATATGCAGCAGACGCACCGACCCTAATCAGTTAACCCCTTCACTGCCGAGGAAAGTTCAGCAAGATCCCTCTTGCAAGAAGCATAGATCCACTTGAGCCACCGCAGATGCGGCGGCTCGTGATGATCTATGCCTCTTGATGACGTCACTCACTATCCGTGTTACTTTGATGGCTGGGGAATCCTTAATGTTGAACTAACACGGATTAAAAAAACAACAAAAAATAAACAACAACAACAAAGTCTGCGTCCACTGGCAATGAAGGGGTTAAGAACTTATAGACGTTATCCCATTATCCCAATTACCATTACGACTTTGGTATCAATTTGAGCCTCTGATCAAATTTCAAATATAAAACGATTTGAATTTCCAAAACCTTCAGTAGCTCGCTTGAGCTTGCCCTTAGCACCACGTAAATGTTCTGTGTTTATGTACAGGGTGTGAATGAATGCGCGTGTTTGACGTGAGCGTGCTTGTTGGGTTCAGTTCGCGGCGGCGCTTTGAGCCGATATTCAATTGGGTAATTTATTTATTTATTTATTACTGCCGAGAAAAGGTTAAAGCGCGCCGAAAGTTCTACGGATTTTGTCCGGGGAAACTGGACTGTAAAGAACCCAGCACTCCCGACCGCATAGGAACAAGAACTGCCGCGACAACGAAATAATTTAGACGTTGGCAATGATGGGTTTTCACCCGTCGGAAAAAGGGGAGACTTGTGGACATTTACAAGTCAACATTTATAGTCTATTCGGCACGCGTTATTAACGAGATCCAATTGCAAGAGCCATACATGCAGATTCTCACGAACTTCCGCAGATGCGAGGGCTCATGATCCTCTATACCTCTTCCCAATGCGCAAAAGGCCATCGGGCCGACGTCGGCCGCCGTTGGCCCGCGCACGGGCGTGCGCGGGCCAACGGCGGCCGACGTCGGCCCGATGGCCTTTTGCGCATTGGGTGGTTGACACCGCTTTGTTTTTCGTCTTGCTGAAACGGCTGGCGCTCTTTTGTGTTGAATTAACACAAGTAGTTTCAGAAAAAACAAACATCTGCGACAAATTGGTTCCCGTGCTGCTAACAGTTTGCCAAGGACAAGAACCCTTTAGTGCCAACAACAACAACCGTTCCGTGCCAGTTGACACAGGTCGCGTTTCTGCATTCTTTCTTAATTCAACAACAACAACAACAACAACAAAATGCCCTAGCTATTCCAGGAACGTGGATTCAAAGTGGTGTCAGCAAGAAAGCGAAAAGCCGAAATGAAAATATTCAAGAGGAGAGGAAGGAAGTTTTACATTTAGGGGAGACCGGGGCAAGGTGAGACACAAATGTCTCTTTTCATTATCCGTATTCAAGATAAAGCCGTGAAATAACTAATAATGGAAATTAAATCATTTTGGCACATACAAAAAAATAAATAAATAAAATAACAATATGCGACAGTTTTTCCGCAAAAACTGATTAAAAACGCTGATCAAACCTGGGCAGGTTGATACACCCCAGGGCAGGTTGAGACACTGAACAGGTCAGGTTGAGACAAAGATGGGGCAGCTTGAGACGCAGCACTCTAGTTCGGATCACAAACACACACAGTGAAAGTTAGCTCTTTGACTACAGTTTAGACAAAATACTGAATGATTGTTTTTAAAGTTAAAAGCAAATATCAGACGAGAAAACTTAACATTTTCGGCACAATCAAAAATTAAGATTTGGGGCAAGATGAGACAGTCATTTTGGGGCAGGTTGAGACAAGGATTAATTTTGCTAATATATCAAGTTACAGGTTAGATCTGGTTAGATCTGCAGCAGTCATAGATTTAAAAGAATAAAAATCGTATGCTCAATGAAAGCGACTAGAGTATATATAAAAATTCGTCATCAAAACAAGAGAAACCTGTGGCTGTTATGAGTGGAAGCGAAAAACGAGAATATAAACATAAGCCAGGTGGGAACTTTGTCAGAATTCAAACAAAGTGTCCCATTTAACTTCTGAATTAGACTTCTGATATGTTCTCACTCATAACTCATCCCTATGTTAACCCCTTCACCCAGTCCTTCTTCTCTCGTCCATTGTCATCCCAGAATGAGGGGTGAACTTTAATGTTTCGCTGAATGAGCCGAAAGGCCAGACCAAGATGAATGTTCGAATCAAGTGGGAAATTACTTCTAGATGCCATTAATATGTATTGCTCGAGCTCAAACTCAAAAAAAAAAAAAGAAAATCTGCCTTGTTGTGCAGCTCTGAATGACAGTTTAAAGCTGTTTGCGTTTAGCTAAGGTCTTTATGATATGCCACAAAGTAACTGTATTTATTAAAAAGAAGCTTCAGCAGCACTGTACAGAGACTGTCCTTCATGCACTACCTGCATAGCTGTGGCAAGATTTCCTATGGAATAATGTGCCCGATTCGATTTCCTTTTGAGCTAACCTCACCATCTGTAATAGACCATTGCAAAAGATTCATCAATTAGCAAAGTAATACACTCTGTAAAAGAACATACACAGCTTGGAAAACTAATAATAAAAACATAAAATGTTAGTAAAGTACTGGCACTGGCATAAACTATTCTTGAAAAAGAAAAAGCAAGAATGGCAAAGCCCGCAAGGCTCACGTGCATGACCGATCAACATAAGCAATCCAACCTTTTGAACTGTGACCTTTCCAACAGGTCACTGAAATAAGCAAGTGTTCAAGTGTTGTAACATAAGGAAAGGGTGACCTCGGGGGTTCTTTCTCCGGATACTCCGGTTCTTCCACCCCCCCACACCCTCCCCCCCCACCCCTATCCCCCACACTTTGGTACCGGTTTCAGGCCACTTTACAAATTTCAAATACAAGCGATCAAAAATCTCTGTAACTTCAGTAGCTGAACTGGCCCTTCGTCTGTCTTGTACTGTGTTTGTCTTAAATGGCGTAAATCCGTGTCTGTTACGTGAGTGTGCGTGTTGGGTTTCAGTTCGCGGTGCTTTGAGTCGATTTGCCCCAAAATTGAGAAAAAGCGCCTATATAATAACAGTATTATTATTATTATTATTATTATTATTATTACATCAATGTTTTCTAAAAATTTACATATTTTCACTTTTGTCAACCTCCCATGACCCTTGAACTTTGCGAGTAGTGAACCAAATTAGTAAGCATCTGCTAAATTTGGTTGAAAAGTTTTGCAAAATCCTGATAAGAACAAAAATTATACAAAAAAGACATTTTTTTCCCACATCATTTGCTGATCTCTTGCGATCTTAGACCTTTTGACGGGTCGTCCAAATAAGTACGAATAGGAAGATCTTACCATCAAGTATCTCTGTACCAGGTTTGGGATGGACGTTGCAAATAGTATTCGAGTAAAACTAAACAAGTTTTGTCAAAAATGACCATTTGGAACCTATTTCATGATCTCTTGTGACCATTGACCTTTCCGAGTGGTCATCCAAATTGGTATCCATAGGAGGGTCTTGCCATCAGGTATCTCTGTACCAAGTTTGGGTTTCAACTTGTGAGTAGTATTTGAGAAAACATAATGTTGTCAAAATATGGATTTTTTTAAAACCTATTTCCTTATCCACTGTGACCTTGACCTTCGAGAGAGGTCACTTAAATTTGTATGTTTAGAAAAGTGTTGCCACAAAGTATCCGTGGGGCAATTTGAAGATTGTAGCTTGAATAATCTCCAGAAAATACTAACGACGGCGGACGGATGGCGGCGGACGGACGATTGACAAACAAGAAAGGCAAGCCATTATGGCACACGTGTATGACCGATATACATATGTGTGACCTTTGGGACAATAAGTAAATGGTTGGTTTCTGCACCAGCAAAATCCATATTTGTTTGTTTTTCAAAATGTAAGCATTTTTCACACATCTGTCAACCCCCTGTGACCATTGACCTTTGCGATGAGTCGACTGAATTAGTATGCATAGGGCGGTCTTATAATCAGCTACCTTTGTGCAAAGTGTGATTGAAAAATTTGGAAAAATGTTGATAATACCTACAATTTTATTTTTAAAATTTGGCATTTTATACACATTTGCCGGCTTCTTGTGAGCCTTGAACTTTCCGAGGGGTCATCCAAATTAGTATGCATAGATAGGTCTTACCATCAGGTATCTCTGTAACAAGTTTGGGTTTGAAGTTGTGAATAGTATTTGAGAAAAAACATAAATTGTCAAAATATGGCTATTTTTAACCCTATTTCCTGAGCTCTTGTGACCCTTGACCTTTAAGAGGAATCAACCAAATTAGTATGCATAGAAAGGTCTTACCATCAGGTATCTCTGTAGCAAGTTTGGGTTTGAAGATGTGAATAGTATTTGAGAAAAGACGTCTTTTGTCAAAATATGCATATTTGGGACCTATTTCCTGAGCTCTTGTGACCCTTGGCCTGTCCCAGGGATCAACCAAATTAATATATGCATATTAAGGTCTTACCATCAAGTATCTTTGTACCAAGTTTGGGTTTGAAGTTGTGAAAGTATTTGAGAACAAATAAATTATGTCAAAATATAGCTATTTTGTTTACCTATTTCCTGATCCCCTGTGACCTTGACCTTTGTGAGAGGTCACACGAATTGGTATGTGTAGAAAAGTCTTGCCACAAAGTATCCTTGGGCCAAGTTTGAAGAATGTGGCTTGAATAGTCTCCGAGAAAATGCCAACGTTAAAGTTTACCACGGCCGACGGACCACGGCTGACGGACGCCTGCGGACGGACGCCGGACGGACGACCACTGGCCCAAAATATAGACTCACTTTTGCTTCGCAGGTGAGCCAACAAAAACCGACCAGACCATAGACTCATTTTTGCTTCGTACGTGAGCCAAAAATGGAAAGGGACCTATTCACCATACTAGCACGGAGCAGGTTGAGACAGCCCGGGGTAGGTTGAGACACTGTCTCAACCTGCCCCGTCTCAACCTGCCCCAAAGCAGGTACCTGCCAAACAATTTCGCAGTATTCTAAATTTACGGCACTGCTAACTAAACCGGTGCAAACACAAGCTTTCGTTGCTTTTTTTGCTTTGGAAAAAGCCATGTATCACCACTGTCATTCGGACATTATTACTCTAAGATTAACATTTTTCAACATTGTCAGAAATTTTCGTCTCCTTGAAAAACGAGCCTCAATTTCTCCTGCTCAAAGCACGTGTGATCATTCTCGCTAAAATTTGGCTGATGTTGTAGATCGGGTTTTGGAAATATTATCAACGGAAAAAGAACGGCTGAATTATAACATTAAAGGCCGTATTTTAGGGGTGTCTCACCCTGCCCATTGTCTCAACCTGCCCGGGTCTCCCCTACCTCAGAGTATGGATTCAGGCACACTCAAAATTTGCAGCGGTACTCACAGACTGGACACGTCAGGATGCAATTGTGGCACTCTAAACGAAGTGCCGTCTTTTGACAGGCACAAGGGACAGATTTTCCCTTCACGATTTAATTTTTTTTTTATAATGCAACATTATAGCATAGAAGTGGAGTGTTCGTATACTATCATTTCTAGACAGACCGAGCAGCTGACACTTCTGCAGCTGTTTGATCCATGATAGTGACCGAGCGCGGAATGCGCCGCGATGTCTGTCTAGCAATGATAGTCTCTTGGCTTGACTTCGCGAACGAAGATTCTATAGGGCTTGCCCACGTCGTCTGCAAGCATTTTCGTGGCTGCGGAGGCCAATCCGGGACAGGCAGGTTCGACCGCAGTGGCTGCAGGGGAAGGTCTGGTCAGGGTTCTGAGTTACGACAACTCTGTTTTTTCTTCTGAGCCGCTTGTCCTTAAGGTTAGCTCTGCGAGAGTCCTCAAAGGAGACGGCTGCCTTGTGAATGGTGGAGCGCCAGGTGTCACGGTCCGCAGCAAGCGAAGACCACTGGCGGTGGTCGATTTGGCAGGCACTAAGTGACTTCTTGAGACAGTCTTTGTATCTCTTCTTTGGTGCCCCTCTGTCTCGGTGTCCAGTGGCGAGCTCGCCGAACAGAGTGATCTTGGGTAGGCGATGATCCTCCATCCTGGAGACGTGCCCCGCCCAGCGAAGCTGTGTCCGCAGCAGCAAAGCCTCGATGCTCACAGTTTCCGCCTGTTCAAGGACCTCGACGTTGGTGACATAGTCACTCCAGTGAATGCCCAGGATGGTACGCAGGCAGCGCTGGTGAAAGCGTTCGAGGAGTCGTAGTTGGCTGCGATAGAGGGCCCAGGACTCGGAACCGTACAGCAGGGTGGTGAGGACGACAGCTCTGTACACGCTGATCTTGGTGCCTTTTTTCAGCTGTTGATTGTGCCACACCCGCTTGAATAGTCGCCCGAAAGCACTGTTCGCTTTTGCCAGCCTGTTGTCCAGCTCCTTGTCCAGCTTGGCGTCTGACGTGATGATGTAGCCAAGGTAGGTAAATTGGTGTACAGACTTCAATTCGGACTCGCCGATGGTGATGTGGGGAGGGCGATGCTCTTCCTTCGGTACTGGCTGATGAAGGACCTCTGTCTTTTTCAGACTGACCTCAAGTCCAAAGAGCTGGGCGGCATCTGCAAAGCAGGACGTAATGCGCTGCAAGGCTCTCTCTGTGTGTGCAACGAGGGCAGCGTCATCAGCGAAGAGCAGCTCACGAATCAGTTGGTCTAGGGTTTTCGTGTGGGCCTGCAGTCGTCTGAGGTTGAACAGGCTGCCATCGAGACGATACCTGATGTACACGGCGTCGTCATCGTCGAGGTCCACTGTGGCCTGCTTCAACATCATGCTGAAGAAGATGGTGAAGAGGGTCGGTGCCAGCACGCAGCCTTGCTTCACGCCGTTGCGAATGGGGAATGGTTCTGAGAGGTCACTGTTTAGTCTGACCTGGCCTTGCTGGTCCTCGTGGAGCTGGACGATCATGTTGAGGAACTTTGGGGGACAACCTAGTCGCTCCAGGATCTGCCACATACCTTGCCTGCTCACAGTGTCAAACGCTTTTGTTAGGTCGACAAACGTTACGTACAGCCCTTTGTTCTGCTCGCGGCACTTCTCCTGAAGCTGTCTCAGCACAAAGACCATGTCGGTGGTACTCCTGTTGGCTCTGAAGCCACACTGGCCCTCTGGGAGGTGGTCTTCAGCGATGGCAGGTACCAGCCGATTCAGGAGCAACCTTGCGAGAATTTTCCCGGCAATGGACAGCAGGGTAATTCCACGATAATTAGAGCAGGCAGACTTCTCTCCTTTGTTCTTGTACAGGGTGATGATGACTGCATCACGGAGATCCTTTGGTAGTGTTCCTTTTTCCCAGCAGCAGAGAAAGAGGTCATGGAGCTTGTTGTGCAGTGCTGGGCCTCCATGTTTCCAGATCTCTGGCGGGATTCCGTCAATGCCTGCTGCTTTGCCACTCTTGAGCTGGTGGATGGCTTTGAGGGTCTCTTCGGCGGTGGGCGGTTCGTCCAATTCAACCTTTAGTGGAAGGTGTGGAATTCGGAGGATGACTGTTTCTTGAACAGTGCGTTCAGCGCCGAAGAGGTCCTGAAAGTATTCCGACCAGCGGTTCAAGATGGAGGTATTATCTGTGAGGAGTGCCTGTCCATCAGCGCTTCGCAGGGGGACTTTGTACCAGGTGCCTAGGGCCATACACTGCTTTCAGTGCTTCGTAGAAGCCCCTGTAGTCACCGTTGTCAGCGCAGAGCTGGGTCCTCTGTGCGAGTCTGGACCACCACTCGTTCTGGAGCTCTCTAAGCTTGAGCTGGAGACTGCTGCAGATGAGGCGGAAGGCAGACTTCTTCACAGGGCAGGAAGGCTGGGCTAGGTGGGCCTGGTGGGCGGCTCTTTTTTTGCTAGAAGTTCCTGGATCTCTACGTCGTTTTCGTCACACCAGTCTTTGTTCCTCTTTCTAGCAAAGCCCAAGACTTCCACAGAGGATTTTACAATAGCAGTTTTCAGTTGTTCCCAGAGTGTTTCAGGGGAGGAGTCTGCTGGATCAACTGTGTCTTTGAGCATGCGCTGTAAATCGGTAGCAATGATAGTATACAAATTACAAATACCCCACTTCTATTTTTAAAGAACCTTTCACAACCGCAGAGTAGCGATGTAGGTCGAAGCCATCTTTTGAACACAAGCGACGCGTGTAGTTTCGTAAATAGTACACAATAACTCGAATTGAACAGTTGAATCAACAAATAAAATTCGTAACAAATGCCCATTTTGCACAACAACAAAAATAGGATGCAGTTTAACTTGCAACTTACGAAGCAACACAGCGTAATACGAAACAAATTTGAACTCAGTAACTGTAAACTGAAATCTACATTACAATGCAAATGTGAAGTTGTTTCCCTTGTTACTACCATTTTTTGCATTCTTGTGATATTTCTCGCATTCTTGTTGTTACGTGGTAGTCGTTGTCGTAGTATGATGCAATCACACCAGACTCACTCACGTAGGGTTCTCGTAAAGAAACCTCACTCAGCAGCATTTTGTCACACGTGGCACAAGGTTGTAGACCACACTAGAGTAACAGTTCCAACAGTACTTTATTCTCACGATGCACTCTCAGCACAATGCGTCCACAAATGCATCCACACGTTGATACACTATCTCGTACTGTGCATCCACAATTTTGATACACTGTGTCTCCCATACAGTGCACACACATATTTTCTAATACGCTCTTTTATACTATTAGAGAACAATTTGGCAAATTACAGAACTCAACCAATCAGAAAAGAAAACCTAACCAAAACTCATTAATATTTATTTAAAAAAAGAACACTCTAGATATGTCTACAATTTTCCACTATCATCTTGGTGCATTCCGTAAATGTTGCGAAATGTAGCCAACACGTGTACTACAAAACTTTGACGTCATATTAGAGATCACTAGAACGGTCGCGACCCTTCCCGAACCTTCCAGTCTAATGTAGGTCAGACTTAGCAACACTGTAGCGAAAATATACAGCATTCTAGCTACACAACAAAAATCGATCGGACTTCTCCATGCAAAAGAAAACAAATCATACTAAAAAGGTACGTGATTCTTATCTACAATAACTCAACTGAAAATCGGATCTTTCCTATGATCAGCACACACATTCTATAATAAGAATAACACAACCACAGACGTAACACTTGGTGGTATTTCGGTATGTAGACTTATTACGTACGATTCGCGATCTAAATTTCTTATTTCGAAATAAATAATGGGAAAATGAGTATATTTTCGGATTGTGCGTAGCCTTTCTACGTGTAAGAAATGGGCTTAAGCCATTTAAATGTGGATATATGTGTTTTTTATGCGAACAGTCACACACTCTAGCTCAGTTGCAGCTGCCTACAGGTTCACCATGATATCCGACGCAGGCATCTTAGCGCGGTAAGACTATCACATATAGTGTGGAGATGCTATCCAGGGGCGGATCGGGAGGGGAGGGGGTTCCGGAACTCTCCTTCCCCCCCCCCCCAATTAAAAAAAAATGCTACAACAAAGTCCCTTTTGGGGTGTTTGGACCCCCCCCCCCCCCGAGCCTCCTCCGTTTGATATTTTGTCGAATGGTGAGATTGTTAACACGCACACGCCCTCTCTCCATCCCCACCCACCCACCCCCCACCCACCCCCACCCAACCCCCAACCCCCCCCCCCCTACCCCGGCCCGCTTTTTAATTTTTCGGTCCCTGGAAGCAAGGTCTAGCGTCGGTGAGGCCTTTGTACCAAGTTGAAGGTCCCAAACAATAAGTTGGAACCTCCTTCTCCCTCTCCTCTCCCCCCCCACCCCACCCCCGAGGGAACTGATCCGCCTCTGCTTTCTACGTAAAAGTGGTCTTGAAAGGTTCCATAATATTGTTAGAGGCGTGTTCAATTACCTTTTAAAGTCTCTTCTATTTATAGAAGAGACTTTTTAGGACGGGACGTGGTCGAGCGATTTAAAAAGAACACACACGACATCATAGGCGGGCTGGACTAAAACTCTGACAGTAAAGTAACAATATAAAAATTACGTCATGTCTAGTTGCGCAAACCTCGCTGTAGAACGTACTATTGGCGTGAAAGGCCGTATGTATGTGTGTGTGTGCCCAGATGTTCACATCTGCACGGGACATAGACGACCCCGCCCTCCACGAGTCGCCTGCTGCCTTGCAGGCCTGGCCACTTGGCTGCGGAAAGGCTAAGGGAGGAAACCCCTGACATCAAAGCCCCCGTGTCTCCGGGGAAGGCTTTTGAGCCAGAGACTAGGACAAGGACAGTCTGATATAAAACCTACGACCATCGTCCCAGCTTGCTAGGCCATGGCAGATGAACCAAGGGTTTAAAGGGTGGGGCCAGTACTGCGCACACTGCACTCCACCAAAAAGCTCCACCGCGCAAGCTTTAGGAAACGTCCACGGACCATGACACTGACCATTCCAAGTCCTGTAGCGACGGGCGAGGGGCGAAACGGCAGGTGAAAGATGTCACTGGAAGCCGCAGTCTCAAACCTGCATGCAGGCGGTTCAGGATATTGGTCGCCTGATGTTGACCTGGGGATGACAACATCACTCGGCACACCCTGAACGACCAAGCAGCCTTCTCTAGGGACAGCACTGCTTGCTCCACATGGAGAGGGGCCTAGAAAAGGTGGCCTAACCAAAGCTCGTCCCCTCGCAACCCCAGTTGGCTAGCCGCGGTCAACGGGCATCTTCTCCTGCGGTCAAAACACAAGAAAGAATAACGGATCCACTCTCATGACGACCACGACCGGACTCAACGTAGCATGCTGGAACGTCCGAACCATGCTCGACAAAGCAGACAGCGGACGCCCTGAACGTCGCTCCGCCCTCATTGCCCATGAATTGCGGAGGTTAAACATCGACATCGCCGCGCTCAGCGAAGTACGCCTTCCGGACGAAGGCAGCCTCCAAGAACTTGGTGCTGGGTACACCCTCTACTGGTCAGGCAGGCCTGCATCAGAAAGACGGCTCTCAGGCGTGGGTTTCATGGTCAAGACATCCATTGCGACTAAGCTGGAAAACCTACCAACGGGCCACTCAGACCGCATCGTGTCCATGCGCCTTCCACTGAGACACCAGCAACACGTCACCCTTCTCAGTGTGTACTCCCCAACCCTCCTGGCAGAGCCTGCTGAAAAGGACAAGTTTTACACTGACCTGCGCAGCCTCCTACAGAGTACCCCTGCAGACGACAAAGTCATCATCCTTGGCGACTTCAACGCCAGAGTGGGCCAGGACTCTGAAGCCTGGAAAGGAGTCCTCGGCAAGCATGGCGTGGGGAACTGCAATGACAATGGCCGCCTACTGTTGGAGTTCTGTGCGGAGCAGCAACTGGTCATCACCAACACTACTTTTCAGCAAAAGGACAGTCGAAAGACCACCTGGATGCATCCTCGCTCCAAACACTGGCACCTTATCGACTATGTCATAGTGCGTCAGAGGGACCGCAGTGACGTCCTCCTCACCAAAGTGATGCCCAGCGCAGAGTGCCACACTGACCACCGCCTTGTCCGCTGCAAACTCAGGCTCCACTCCAAGCCAAAACTCAAGAAATGGGGGCCCCCCCAAGAAAAAGCTTGATGTTGCCAGCCTTCAGCGTGACGATGTGAAAGCTGCCTTTCAGACAGATTTACAGCGCAGGCTCAAAGACACAGCCGACCCAGTAGACTCCTCCCCTGAAACACTTTGGGAACAACTAAAAACTGCTATTGCAAAATCCTCTGCAGAAGTCTTGGGTTTCGCCAGAAAGAAGAACAAAGACTGGTTTGACGAAAACGATGTAGAGATCCAGGAACACCTAGCAAAAAAAAGAGCCGCCCATCAGGCCCACCTAGACCAGCCTTCCTGCCCTGTGAAGAAGTCTGCCTTCCGCCTCGTCTGCAGTAGTCTCCAGCGCAAGCTCAGAGATCTCCAGAATGAGTGGTGGACCAGACTTGCACAGAGGACCCAGCTTTGCGCTGACAATGGTGACTACAGGGGCTTCTACGAAGCACTGAAAGCAGTGTATGGCCCCAGGCACCTGGTACAAAGTCCCCTGCGAAGCGCGAATGGCCAGGCACTCCTCACAGATAATACCTCCATCTTGAACCGCTGGTCGGAATACTTTCAGAGCCTCTTCAGCGCTGAGCGCACTGTTCAAGAAGCAGTCGTCCTACAAATCCCACACCTCCCAGTAAAGGTTGAATTGGAGGAACCGCCCACCGCTGAAGAGACCCTCACAGCCATCCACCAGCTCAGGAGTGGAAAAGCAGCAGGCATTGATGGAATACCGCCAGAGATCTGGAAACATGGAGGCACAGCACTGCACAACAAGCTCCATGACCTCTTTCTCTGCTGCTGGGAGGAAGGAACACTACCAAAAGATCTCCGTGATGCAGTCGTTATCACCCTGTACAAGAACAAAGGCGAGAAGTGTGACTGTTCCAACTATCGGGGAATTACCCTGCTGTCCATTGCTGGGAAAATCCTTGCAAGGCTGCTCCTGAACCTGCCATCGCTGAAGACCAACTCCCAGAGGGCCAGTGTGGCTTCAGAGCAAACAGGAGCACCACCGATATGGTCTTTGTGCTGAGACAGCTACAGGAGAAGTGCCGCGAGCAGAACAAAGGGCTGTACGTAACATTTGTCGACCTAACAAAAGCGTTCGACACTGTGAGCAGGCAAGGCATGTGGCAGATCCTGGAGCGACTTGGCTGTCCCCCAAAGTCAAGTTCCTCAACATGATTGTCCAGCTACACGAGGACCAGCAAGGCCAGGTCAGACTCAACAATGACCTCTCAGAACCATTCCCTATTCTCAACGGCGTAAAGCAGGGCTGCGTGCTGGCACCGACCCTCTTCACCATCTTTTTTAGCATGATGTTGAAGCAGGCCACAGTGGACCTCGATGATGACGATGCAGTGTACATCAGGTATCGTCTCGATACGCGATGGCAGCCTGTTCAACCTCAGACGACTGCAGGCCCACACGAAAACCCTAGACCAACTGATTCGTGAGCTGCTTTTTGCTGATGATGCTGCCCTCGTTGCACACACAGAGAGAGCCCTGCAGCGCATCACGTCTTGCTTCGCAGATGCTGCCCAGCTCTTTGGACTCGAGGTCAGTCTGAAAAAGACAGAGGTCTTCCATCAGCCGGCACCCAAGACAGTGTATCGCCCTCCTCACATCACCATTGGCGAGTCTGAACTAAAGTCAGTGCACCAGTTTACTTACCTTGGCTGCATTATCACGTCGGACGCCAAGCTGGACAAGGAGCTTGACAGCAGGCTGGCAAAAGCGAACAGCGCTTTCGGGCGACTTTTTAAGCGGGTGTGGCACAATCAACAGCTGAAAACAGGCACCAAGATCAGCGTGTACAGAGCTGTGGTCCTCACCACCCTGCTGTATGGTTCCGAGTCCTGGGCCCTCTACCGCAGCCAACTACGACTCCTCGAACGCTTCCACCAGTGCTGCCTGCGTACCATCCTGGGCATTCACTGGAGTGACTGTCACCAACGTCGAGGTCCTTGAACAGGCTGAAACTGTGAGCATCGAGGCTTTGCTGCTGCGGACACAGCTCCGCTGGGCGGGGCATGTCTCCAGGATGGAGGATCATCGCCTACCAAAGATCACCCTGTTCGGCGAGCTTGCTACTGGACACCGTGACAGAGGGGCACCAAAGAAGAGTTACAAAGACTGTCTCAAGAAGTCACTTAGTGCCTGCCAAATCGACCACCACCAGTGGTCTTCGCTTGCTGCGGACCGTGACACCTGGCGCTCCACCATTTACAAGGCAGCTGTCTCCTTTGAGGACTCTCACAGAGCTAGCCTTAAGGACAAGCGGCTCAGGAGAAAAAACAGAGATGCCGCAGCTCAGAACCCTGGCCATACCTTCCCCTGCAGCCACTGCGGTCGAACCTGCCTGTCTCGGATTGGCCTCCGCAGCCATGAACAAGCCTGCAGATGTCGTGGGCAACTCCTATAAAATCTTCGTTCGCGAAGTCAAGCCAAGAAAAAATGTTAAATGTTTAGGGCTTAACGTCTTTTGTCCACCACGAGGGTGATTTCAAAGACGGGGCAACGAAAAAGGGTCTGAGCAAATTTTGACCCAAGCTGGATTCGAACCCGGGACCTTTTGGTCTGGAGGCAAACGCTTTTACCACCGAGCCACCCAGCTCCTCAAGCCAAGAGATGTGTGTGTGTGTGTGTGTGTGTGTGTGTGTGTGTGTGTGTGTGTGTGTGTGTGTGTGTGTGTGTGTGTGTGTGTGTGTGTGTGTGTGTGTGTGTGTGTGTGTGTGTGTGTGTGTGTGTGTGTGTGTGTGTGTGTGTGTGTGTGTGTGTGTGTGTGTGTGTGTGTGTGTGTGTGTGTGTGTGTGTGTGTGTGTGTGTGTGTGTGTGTGTGTGTGTGTGTGTGTGTGTGTGTGTGTGTGTGTGTGTGTGTGTGTGTGTGTGTGTGTGTGTGTGTGTGTGTGTGTGTGTGTGTGTGTGTGTGTGTGTGTGTGTGTGTGTGTGTGTGTGTGTGTGTGTGTGTGTGTGTGTGTG
>BTPG01000002.1:217597188-217777188 GCA_036245525.1 Semisulcospira habei | reverse complement strand
CTGTTATCTGCTCTGTTCTCTCCCAGAGTCTGACGTTGCTGATCTTCTCTGGCCAGTGGATTTTCAAAATTCTTCTAATGCAACTGTTTATGAAGATCTGGCCGACCGGTGTACCCGTACTCTAATCCCTCCGTATTTCCCTATCCCCCAATACCCCCGCCCCAAGAGTGCCCCAGCTTAGTGAAAGTGACTGTGCAGCCTTGTTTTTCTGCTGCAGAAATTCAGGCCACGCGCCGGACATTAGGACACGCGTCCCTAGAATGACAGCTTGTGTTAGACAGTCATAGGACACACCCTTCTTACTTGACAGCGTGTATTTCGGACATTTAAAAATTTTTTTTTTAGTAGTTTCCTCTCAGCCTTGCCAAAGTTCCATAGTGCGTGTTTCTTGGATCTTTTTGTGACCTTAATCCTCGAGTCGAGTTGAATTGAGCTTTTTGATCTAGAATTATATTTTCGACTTTAATGACTGCGATTTTGTTTTGTCCATAGTTAGCTGTGTTTGATTTCAAAGTCGCAGTGACTTTTTGTTTGTTTTAATTTAGAAAAGTCCGTTATATTGTGCGTGTGCGATTATTATTTTATTAGCAGTTGGGAACTGCAGCATCGGGCGAGCGTGCCTAGGTGCGCTTGGAAGTGCTTCTTTATTTTCTGATTCTTTCTATATAGCTGTCGAACCTTTTATTTTGTATCTGACATTACCAAGCAAGTCGAACTCGCAGCTGGACTCTGACCAAGAGTGTGAAAAACATTTTAATTTTGCTTTATTGTTGTTGCTGTTGTTTTTCCTACGTTTTCTTGTCACTTTCTTATCCGTTTATAAACATTGATATTTAAAAAAAATTTATTGCTACGTTTGTTCTGTTACCGAAATGTCAAAATATAACGTAAAAACTGCCCCACACCGAACTGATGAATTGAGAATTGGCCACCTCAACATTCACCATTTAGTTAATAAGGTGCTAGATTTGTCTGTGTTTTTGAACACGTCCACTGGTGTATCCAACGAGGCTCAAAAGGACTATCAGGGATAACTCCATCTCAGTCCCAAACTTCTCAGTACTCCGCAGAGATGCCTCAAGCCCCCAGCACACTGGACTAGCAGTATATATACATAATTCGATAATTAGTAACGTTAAACGACGACGGGACCTAGAGTCAGCCGAAGTTGAAAATTTATGGGTCGAGGTGAAAACATCTAAATCCACCCCCCCCCCCCCCCCCGAAGTCCTGATTGGCTTATTTTATAGAAATCCAGCAGCCAACTGGGACTGGTATGATGACTTCGTAGAAATGATGGATAAAGTTAATCAAAATAAAAATAACATTGTTCTTCTGGGCGACTTTAACATTGACCTACTTAAGCCAAAAGGGTACCATGCTGCATGGACATCAACAACAGCCTTATTCGGTTTAAAACAATTAGTTAAAAAACCCACTAGAACCACATCTACATCTTTAACCTTAATTGATCACATTTACGTGACAAATGACGATACAATATCAAATGTACAGGTTCCCTCTTTAGCTGTCAGCGATCATAACCCAGTATGTTGTAACGTCTCCATGAAACTAGACAAGCAAAAAACTAAAAGACATAAAACTATAAAATATCGCTCCTTTAAACACTTTAATAAAGACGAATTTCTGTGGGACCTGCACAATGCTCCGTTTACTGAGGTTTATGATCACCAATCTCCTGACAGTGCCTTGTGCTGGATTGATCTGTTTCTCAGTGTCCTCAATAAACATGCGCCAATACGTGAAAAACGAGTTAAACATTCAACCCTACCACCCTGGTTAACAGCGGATATCAAGCAGGCCATGTCAGTTAGAGACAAACTTTAAAAAGAGCAAAAGTACGAAGAATATAAAACCAATGCAATCGTGTCAAATATTTAGTCAGAGCGTCTAAGAAGTCTTTTTTCCAACAAATGATTCGAGACAAAAAGGACACGGCGTCTGTTTGGAAAGCTCTGAACGTTATAACAAAGGGTAAATCAGCACCCGAAAACCATTTCATGTCAGCTGATACATTAAATTACCATTTCTTAACAACAGCCGAAATACTGACATTGTCAGCTACAAATAACAGCAAACCATATGAAGTGCCGAGTTCTCTCAGAGAACACTTAAACACACACACAAAAAAAGCACAATTATATCAAATACTTTCACCCCCCCCCCCTAATATTACATGATACTCACAAACCAGATAGGTGAGGCTAGCGCTGGCAGAATTGTCAGTACTCAAACCAAGGGGAATCACAGCGCTGGACAGACAACAGTTAGATCCCCTGCCCCCGCCTATCAGGCACCCAATCGCCAGCCCACAGAGAAATACGCAGGTATAGAATAAGACAATCATTTCCATCCCTAATAAGAATGGATCAGGTCTCTTATATAACCCATGTCTTTCTCCGGAACTTAGGAAGTAGGCAGGAGAAACATACATACACAAACATGAAGGTGCGCTACTATATGTGGTCGGGTAAATACCCTGATTTCCCACAGTAGATGCACAGAACATTACACAACAATGTAACGATACAAATTTTGCCTCGAGTTATACATGATACTCACAAACCAGATAGGTGAGGCTAGCGCTGGCAGAATTGTCAGTACTCAAACCAAGGGGAATCACAGCGCTGGACAGCATGCTATTTATAGAACTGGAGGATGCATGCGCGCTGTCTATACTGCTTGTAACTTGATGTGTGTTAGGGTTTTGTGTATGTGTGTGGGATCTTGAGTAAGGGAATACATGCCTTATTCATATTTGCGAACTTTCCTGTGTACTTTGATATGTTTACTTTGATGTATCCACCCAAAAATATAAATTAAAAAAAGTTTTTCTAGCAACAGTAACAGTTGTGTTGCTTTGTACATAATTGTGCACATTTTACTTATATGTCGAAGAATTACTAGTAAAAAATAGAGTGTCTGAAACACAAAATAATTATATGATAGGGTATTACAACCTTGTGTACAAAAATTGCGCTACACATATCTTTCAATAAGAATGGAGGTAAACAGGTTGCACAAAAATCAAAATTAGATCAAAAACTGTAAATAGTCTATTGACAGCTTGGACAGATATATCCCATAACAAGAAAGGCAAAACCCTTAAGGCTCACGTGTATGACCAATCCACACATGTCTGACAATAAGTAAAAGGGATGGCTTCTGCACAAACAAAATCCACATTTTCTCAAAATTTAATCAGTTTTCACAAAACTGTAAAACCCCAGTGACCATTGACCTTTGTAATGAGTCAACTAAATTAGGATACTTAGGAAGGTCTTATCATCAGCTACCTTTGTGCCAAATCTGATTGAGAGTTTGCAAAAATGTTGATAACTACAATTATTGGCATTTATACACATTTGTTGACCTCTTGTGACCTTGACCGTTTCCAAGAGTCATCCAGATTAGTATGCATAGCTAGGTCTTACCATCAGGTATCTTTGTACCAAGTTTGGGTCTGAAGTTGTGAATAGTATTTGAGAAAAAATACATTATGTAAAAAAAAAAAAAAGCTTTTTAAATATATATTTCCTGATTCCCTGTGACCTTGACCTTTGTGATAGGTAACTGAAATTGGTATGTTTAGAAAGGTCTTGCCACAAAGTATCAGTGGGCCAAGTTTGAAGACTGCAGCTTGAATAGTCTCCGAGAAAATGCAACGTTAAAGTTTACCACGGACGACAGACGACGGACGGACGACCACTGGCCCAGAACATACTCACTTTTGCTTCGCACGTAAGCCAAAAAAAATGACACATATTGTAGACAGCTGGCTGGTATCAATCAATAAAAGCCTGATGTCAGGAGCAGTTTTCTTAGACCTTAAAAAGGCGTTTGACCTTGTGGACCATGACATTCTCCTAAATAAGTTAACAGTTTATCACTTGAACGCAACCGCTATAGCATTCTTCCGATCATATCACGAAGACAGAAAACAAATGGTGTACGCCCATGGAAGATACCCTAAGCAAGGAAATGTAAAATACGGCGTCCCCCAGATATCTATTTTGGGACCTGTTTTATTCATATTATTTATCAATGATCTACCGTTGCATATTACTAATTCTGACGTTAACTGTAATCTATTTGCTGACGATACGAGTCTTCATGTTTCTGGTAAAACAAACGACGGACATTAGCCATAGTTTACAATGCAGTCTCAATGAGGTATCTGACTGGTGTAGACAGAACCATGTGGTTCTTCACCCAGCTAAAACAAAGAGTATCTTAATCGCCACGCGACAAAAACATCAACGCCGACTGCAGTCATTACAATTACAATTAAACGCTGAACCCGTTGAACAAGTCACTGAGCGTAAATTCTTAGGAATACATGTTGATGAACAACTGTGCTGGGAGACCCATATAAATGCTGTTTGTAAGACCATTGCTAAAAACACTTTCTTATTGTCCCAGCTTAGACATGTAACGGATACGAATACCCGTAAATTGTTTTTGCATGCTCATATAACATCCCACGTTGATTATGTCTTCACAGTGTGGGACGGCTGCAGTGATGTCCACATGAAGAGGTTAAACTCCATATACAAAGGAGCTGTAAAAATGATAGATAGACGCCCCATCCCTACCACAGACAAATTTAGACACTTAAACATTCTCGGTCTGCGTCAGCAACTTACTTTAAACTTTGTGGTACATGAATCGTTGTCTAAAGCGTGCGCATGCGTGCGCGAGTTGTGAGTGCGCGCTTAGAGTTATAATTATAATAAGATAAGCGCATTAAAAATACCGTAATTATTATTATTATTTATTAACAAATGCGTCTTTATGCATAAGATACTGAATAATATGACACTCCAGTATCTAATCACTAATTTATATCTCACCAAGAACGTGAACGGACCTCAAGAAACAATACCTTACCCCTACCACTGCTAAGAATCGACCTTTTTAAAACTAGTATGTCATTCTCTGGTCAGTTTGCTTGGAATGAGCGGTTATTTTCAATAATTATCTCCCTTGAATTTTTGATAGGTGGCGTTCCACCAAGAGGATATCCGCTACTTTCTGTTTCTCGTTATCCATACCAAGTTACCAGTCTGCATATCTAAGAAACTGCTTTGCACAATCGTGGCAATGGTGAACAAATGCTGCGTTTTTCAGTGCAGCAATGTAGGTGGTTTTGCTTTTCCTAAAGATCAAGCGCTGCGAAAAAGATGGATAATTGCTGTTCGAGGCTCCGATAGTTTGTGCTTGTTGTGTACCATCTGTTGTGTGATGCTGTGTCTCATTAGTGTCTGTTTGAGAAGGTGTCAGTGTTCATAGGTTTAAACTTTTGAATGAATTTATAATAAAGATCGTTTTAATACCCTTATTAAATTTATTAATAACAGTTTAGGAGAACACATTTGTGCTGAAAACAAATCTGAAAACAAAAAAAAAAAAACACATCAATATTAAGCATGGCTGAATTAATATAAACTAAACACAGAGGGGGCAGGAGTTGGGGGGCCTGTACGACTCAATGGACTTGCACGGTGGCATAACCATTAGTGATTACTATAATTTAACCACAAAAAAAATCTTTCTCAAAACAATGTCGATAATTGTAAAATATATTAATAATATATTTTACAATTATGGACAATGTTTTGAAAAAGATTTATTTCTTGGGTTAAATTATTATAATATTAATAATATTAATTATTATTATTATATCAAATTATAATATAATCCAAAACCAGTGCTATTAAAATATTAGTACTAATTGCAGGCTGACTAATTGTAATTTGATTAAGGGCTTTCATCGTTTACTTCAAATGCAGTCTCTGCTCACAAGTTATATAGTACTGCAGCTTGTGTCCGCTACAGTATATTATATGTGATGGAAAATACATAATTAAGCAAAATGCATGCGGTCAATCGCCCACGGTACTTCTTTTCCTCGAAAACACCCCGGAAAGCAACAAAAACTAACGAAACACCCCACGAGAAAAAGACGATTTCGGTTGTTTTTGTCTCTTCGGGGATTTTAGATGGATTTCGTTAGTATTTGTGTTTTTTTTTTCGTTGATTTTTCGAGGAAAATTTCGGTTGTTTGTTGTTGTTTTTTTCTTTTACTTTTTGGGGGTTTTCGTTGGTTTTCGAGGAAAAGAACTACCCGCCGCCCAAAGCATTAAAACTAAGTGAAGAAAAAACGATAGATCTGCCGATACATGTAAATCACTGACGAACCGGAATATTCTTGTTGATCTCTAGTTTAGTAATATATTGCATCTCCCCCCCCCCCCCCCCAAAAAAAAAAAAAAGAAAGAAACCAACGCATTGAGAGACATACTTCCATACGCACTAGCCATCGTTCGAAACAAGGCGGTTCTTTGCGATGATAGTGAAATTATAATAAGTAAACTCGACTGTAGTAGTACTAGTAGTAATATAGAAGTTAAAACAAGATGGTGACTTTAGGCCTCTTGGTGGAACGCCACCTATCGGAGAGTTATCGGTCCTGCGACAGCTGGGGAACGCCAAAAGCGCTCATTCTATCCCTGCACACTTGAAAACTATTACCTCACCAGGAAGTTTTAAAACAAAACTTTCTGATTACCTGATGAGTCAAATTTAGTACTTCTCAGGTACTGTAATATCTCCTGTACCTCATGTATTTCATACAAATGGTTGGTATGTGTGTGTGTGCGTGTGTGTGTGTGTGTGTGTGTGCGCGCGCGCGCGTGTGTGTGTGTGTGTTTGTGTGTGTGCTCGTGTTTGTCTGTGCGTGTATGTGTATGTTTGAGCGGCGCGCCTGCGTGCGTGCGTGTGTGCATGTGTTTGTAATGAGTGTTATTATTTTTTATGTATATAATGATGCTATTGGGTTTTGTATGTAATTTTTTTATATATATAGTTTCCCCTTTTTATGCTGTAGATGTTAGCAACGGCAAGTTTGTAAAATGACGATTTGTTTTCTGTCAAAACTTTTTACCGTTGAAAAATAAAGTTTCATCATCATCATCATCGTCTCTCTCTCTCTCAAAAGAATGACGCGTATGACCCTTATAGAGCTCACCATAAGTCTATTACTATAAGTATAAGTGTGCAACACGTCGGCCGCACATGTAGTAACATGTTGTAACTTTAGTCGACACGTAATGTTCGATTGCTCTAGCTTGAAGGTTCCGCAGTGACGTAAAAAACAAACAAACACCAAGTACGCAGACATCAAAGAACAATAATTAGGCCGACATCATGGGAAGGTTGCGTAGAAATCCCCGTCACTACGTCATTGTCTTATGCAAGGTGATGTAAAGGAAAATATGCAATATGGCGACAAATGCGGCCAATCGATGCTGCTTGATTTTTTTCCGAAAAAAAGATCGAAGACGAAGATGAATGACGTGTTAAAGGTACATGGGCGGTAACAGTTCGTTCGTCTGATGAGACCGGTTTTGAGCAGGATTTTTTGTTTGCTTTGTTACATATGTGCAAAGGTGCAGGAAAAAAGACAAAATCGTACCCTTTTCTTTCGTCATCTTATGCAGCCATTTGCTCCCACTCCCTCCCTCCCCCTCCTACTCTACACACATACACACCACGCAAAATTCTGCACTGTACAAACGCGCGTCGGTCACGACACTAGGCACTTTTTCGATGGGCGTTGCACACTTATAGTAATAGACTCATGAGCTCACTGATGCATTGACAAATTTGCGAGGCTTTTTCAAATATATTTCAAAATCAGAATCAGGTCAAAGACAACAGAGACCCTTGACAGCGAGTACAGCTCGCATATAAAAGGGACTTTGTTAGTTATGGCTCTTATATAGAAGGCACTTTGCGGGTTATGGTTCATCCCATCTTGTTTATTATTGCGTCATAGTGTCATGTATTCTTGCAAAGGAAGTGCGGAGTTCCATCCCATTATTTTTGCGTCACAGGTGGCTTAGGGTGGATAAATTGGCTCGTTATTACATTCTTTATGAAAAAAAACTAGCCCAGGGCTACTGATTTTACAATTATTTCATAAATCGCTGATGTAAATTAACAAATTATAATGGAATATGTTATCGCAGCACAGCTTGAAGATACGTATCGTAAATACTGTGTGGCTGCCCACAAAATTAGGAATGCTTACTATAGGAATTTAGAACAGGCTATCTGAAAACGCAGAACTTGGCTGTTCAGTTAGGGGTGCGGAAACCATTAGCAGAATGATGACAATACTAAAGAAAATGTCCATTGATCCCTTGCATGGGATTTCTTTTCCTCAGTGCTAATGATTTTGAAGAACAAATGATATGTCGTGAGGCTACATTTTGTGACGGTGCATAATCACAACCCGCGAGCGAAGGTCAGCCTCAGTTTGACTGTTCGGTGCAGAAAAGGCTTCATTTTCAAAATCCATGGCTGTTTGTAACCCTTCAAACATGCGCTTGGTTTTAAGGACGCTGAAAAAAGATAATATTTTGCCAAAACACAAAAATACTAAATGAAAAAAAAAAGGGAGACTGCCAGTGCTAATATTTTAGGAAGGTTACAAAGTAAAGTAGGTAAAAGCAATGTCAGGGGAGAGAAGTGTGCATGATCGACCAGTGATCATAGATCTACTGTGGTCAAAGCACACACACACACACTCACACACACACACACACACACACACACACACACACACACACACACACACACACACACACACACACACACACACACACACAAAGAGATAGGAAAGAGGGGGTGCGCTAAGAAAGTGACTGGAAGCAATGCATATGGAAGCCCCCCGAAGGGGAAATTTAGCTCTAGGTGGTGGCATGGAATGTATGCCCCTGCAGACACCACAGTAAAGTGTGGCTGTCATTGCAGGTAGGCAGAAATTCCTGCCTTCCTCCAGTATTGCGGATGGTGTGCTGAAGAGGTCGCCAAGACCGAAACAGCTGTCCACACCGGCTAAATATCTGGACCCCCCCTTGGGGGACCTAGATTAAAATTTCCATGCCCCGAGTGGCTGGAACAGTGGGATATGTGATACGCCCCCCCTTGCGGGGGGGGGGGGGGGGGCTTTCATATGCATTGCTTCCAGTCACTTTCTTAGCGCACCCCCTCTTTCCTATCTCTTTTTTTTTTTGCTTTGGCCACAGTAGATCTATGATCACTGGTCGATCATGCACACTTCTCTCCCCTGACAGTGCTTTTACCTACTTTACTTTGTAACCTTCCTAAAATATTAGCACTGGCAGTCTCCCCTTTTCTTCTCATTTATTACTACAATATCGACTGCAACCCCTTCCCGCCTTTTGGTAGGTTCTCTTTTAGGGTGCATGGAAATTTAGCTCTAGGTGGTGGCATGGAATGTATGCCTCTGCAGACACCACAGTAAAATGTGGCTGTCATTGCAGGTAGGCAGAAATTCCTGCCTTCCTCTAGTATTGCGGATGGTGTGCTGAAGAGGTCGCCAAGACCGAAACAGCTGTCCACACCGGCTAAATATCTGGACCCCCCCCCCCCCCCTTGGGGGACCTAGATTAAAATTTCCATGCCCCGAGTGGCTGGAACAGTGGGATATGTGATACGCCCCCCCTTGCGGGGGGGGGGGGGGGGGGCTTTCATATGCATTGCTTCCAGTCACTTTCTTAGCGCACCCCCTCTTTCCTATCTCTTTTGTTTTGCTTTGGCCACAGTAGATCTATGATCACTGGTCGATCATGCACACTTCTCTCCCCTGACAGTGCTTTTACCTACTTTACTTTGTAACCTTCCTAAAATATTAGCACTGGCAGTCTTCCCTTTTCTTTTCATTTATTACTACAATATCGACTGCAACCCCTTCCCGCCTTTTGGTAGGTTCTCTTTTAGGGTGCATGGAAATTTAGCTCTAGGTGGTGGCATGGAATGTATGCCTCTGCAGACACCACAGTAAAATGTGGCTGTCATTGCAGGTAGGCAGAAATTCCTGCCTTCGCCCAGTATTGCCGATGGTGTACTGAAGAGGTCGCCAAGACCGAAACAGCTGTCCACACCGGCTTTTTTTCCTTCTTTGGGCCCTATATATTGATTTTGGGGGTAGGGTTAGTGTTAATGGTGCAGTTCCCGTAAAAAAGCACGCAGAACTAAATGACTGGTATCTTTGGGAACAGTTGATTTAATGTCTAAAAGCGAAATGGTGACGTCACCGCGGCGCCAACTTTTGTACTTTTCATGGCACGCGAAACATCTTTCTTGCCAGAAGAATAGTGTCCAATCTTTCACATACTGTGATGAAAATATATACAAATTATCAACTTAAGTATAAGCAATTCAATGTTTTCGACGGGTCGTGTTGAAAGGTGTTGTCTAAAGATCAAGGTCACCTAAAGTTGTACTCTATGAAAACTTATTTTTTGAAATGTTATAAAAATAAAAAAAATAAAAGCGATAACGTGAAAGGAATTCCTATGAATAGTTGATAAACGATTAGACGTGACCTTCATGAAGGTCAAGGTCGCAGTTTACGAAGAGTTCGTAAGAATATTCAGTTTACAATAAGGGACAAACATTTGCTCTGATGTTAGGAAGGCCTGCCCACAACACTTAAAAGATCTCTTACTACTGAATCATATTCTGTTTGGTTGTGATGATCAGGAACATTATAATATTAGATACCCTTTATAACTAAGGTCATGGAGACAATATGTACAATTGTGCACTTAATCATATAACCCAAGATGATACTCAGTTAGATGCGTGTCAAATGGAATAAGTTAACTGCTCCATGGTCCTGAAATTCTCTCTCTCTCTCTCTCTCTCTCTCTCTCTCTCTCTCTCTCTCTCTCTCTCTCTCTCTCTCTCTCTCTCTCTCTCACACACACACACACACACACACACACACACACACACACACACACACACACACACACACACAGAGATACAGAATCTTATGTAGGTAGGAGAAAGAAAAGGATCTCAGTTATTGTTTATGTATGGTCCATTTTGGTAAGTATGGAACCTCTGCAGAGCTTGTAGCCGTGGCAAATCAGTAATATGCCAGTCACCGGATCAGTTGCTTAAACCAGTCAAAAGATGGTAGTCATGTAGTTTCTTTCACCCCCCCCCCCCACACTCCCACCTCCACACTACTCATCCCACCTCACGCCACACCCACCCTTCGCAAGTAACAATTGAACTGGAAATAATATTGGCACATTAAAGATATCTGGATTGTTCGCACTACCATCAAGTCAGTGTTCACAAGGAGTGTACGTGTTAGTTTGAAACATGGCGGAAAGCAATCCAAAGATAATGTATTGTTGTTGATGTTGTTGTTGTTGTTGTGTGTGTGTGTGTGTGTATGTGTATGTGTGTGTGTGTGTGTGTGTGTGTGTGCAAGGGCGGATCTGGGAGGGGGTTTCAAAGGGGTTCGCCCCCCCCCCCCACCAACCAAATATATGTATTCTTTAATGCTATAACTAAAGTCCCTTTGTGAGGAGTTTGCCGACACCTCTCAACCCCCGCCTCCCCCCACCTCATCATCATCATCATCAGTCCCTTGCCCGAACTGGGCGTTGGGGGGACTGAAAGGCAGCAGCAACAGACAGTACTCTCCACTGAGTTCTATTTTGGGCGGTGGCAAGCAAGTCTGGCATCTCGAGTTCGGTCCATTCTTTTATGTTTGCGACCCAACTCTTTCTCTGACGACCTCGCCGACGACTTCCTTCGAGAGTGCCTTGGAGGATAGTCTTGGACAAGGTGTTGTGTCGGGTCACGTGGCCAAACCAAGCAAGCTTGCGCCGTTTCACGGTTGCCAGAAGGGGTTCATGTGGGCCCACCAGGGAAGTGACGATGCTCCGTACATATTCGTTGGTCTTGTGCTCGCGGTACGAGATGTGGAGCAACTTCCTCAGGCACTTGTTCTCAAAGGCCTGGATTTTCTTTTCTGAGTCTGCAAGCAGCGTCCAAGTCCAAGCCGTAGAGTAGAATAGACACTACGAGGGACTTGTAAAGCCTGTACTTGATGGTGAAGCTGATGGAGTTACTTCGCCATATCCTGTCCAGCCTGGCCATTGCGGATGTTGCTGTACCTATCCTGATACGGATCTCTACTATGCAACTACCGTCTTTGGACAGGGTGGCTCCCAAGTACCACCCCCCCGTGTAAATTTTGACGAGCAGTGAGAGTCCCGACATACCTGCCCCCCCCCCCCCTACCCCCGCCCTTCGCCCCCGCCCTCCCCCCCCCCACCCCCACCCTCCGTGTTTGATATTTCGTCGACTGCTGAATGTTTTCAACCATTGGAAGCAAGGTGTAGCAGCGGGATGCCTTTTGTGTTGGAGCCCCCCCCCCCCTCCTCCACGAAGTAACTAATATTCCCTTGGTGTGTGTGTGTGTGTGTGTGTGTGTGTGTGTGTGTGTGTGTGTGTGTGTGTGTGTGTGTGTGTGTGTGTGTGTGCAAGGGTGTATCTGGGAGGGTGGTTCAAAGGGGTTCGCCCCCCAGCCCCCCCCCCCCAACCAAATATAATTATGTATTCTTTAATATGCTATAACCAAAGTCCCTTTGTGAGGAGTTTGGACACTTCTCAACCCCCGCCCCCCCCCCCCCCCCCCCCCATGTATATTTTGACGAGCAGTGAGAGTCCCGACATACCTGCCCCCCTTCCCCCCCCCCTCACCTTCCCCCCCCCCCCACCCCCCTCCTTGTTGTTTTATATTTCGTCGACTGGTGAACGTTTTCGGCCATTGGGAACAAGGTGTAGCATCGGGAGGCCTTTTGTGCCAGGTTGAAGGTCCCAAACAAAACGTTGGAGCCCGCCCCCCCCCCCCCCCCCCCACGATGTAACTGATATTCCCCTGGTGTGTGTATGTGTGTGTGTATGTGTGTGTGTGTGTGTGTGTGTGTGTGTGTGTGTGTGTGTGTGTGTGTGTGTGTGTGTGTGTGTGTGTGTTTTCGAACGCCCAAATAGCGCACACGGGTGTATTGATGGGGAAATTGTTAACAATCTACGATACCGTACACACTGAATATCAAAGAGCGCCATAGTTTAAGGTGCTCCTGACTTAGATCGTCACACACGTTGTCTCATGGGACTTTCTGGACGGTCTGCCCGGCTGTTGGCCCACCACTTGGGATATTTTGAGAAAGGGCTAAATGTAATAGTACAGTAATAGCGCCTGTGTGATTAGTTGTTTTTGTGTCTGACTAGTCTTGGATTGTGCCGTCTATCAGGATGTTAAACGCTGCTATGGTCTGCCATATTATTAATATTATATTTTTTATTAGGATCATAGATAGCTCAGTTCACTACTGACATAGTCTAGAAGTAAAATTCGGAATACATTTAGGCAAGGTGGGCATTTTGTGTGTTGCCCCTCATGATCATAAGAGAAAAGACACATCCCTAAACTGCTGTTTCGATTCCACATGCCCACATTTTAATCGCAACTCTTACTTCAACCACTTATTCTTTCACATCACTATTGCATTGTAACTGGTATTAGAATTCCCTTATAGTTCATCCGCCGGTTTGTCACTGACATAAGGTAGATAGATGTTTTGTGCAGCTCTTACCTTTTGTACTGACGTGCTGTGGTAGAAATTTATGTAAAAGAGATCAAGATCGTCTTTAAAAAGTAATCAGGAAAGCAGGCGGAGTGCTTGGTAGAGCACAAGATACTTTGGACACACTGTACAACAGACGGATTACGAACAAACTGGCCGACATTCTTGATGACAAAACACATCCACTTAGATATGACTTAGTACAGCAGACGTATTGAACGAAGTGGCAGACCTCGAGTACCCAAAAGAAGTACATCAGGTTATGCCAACTCTTTTGCCCCTCAGGCTGTTACCCGTTTCAACAGTAATATCAGTAGATAGTGTATGTCAACATTCTTTAGTTGTTTAGTACTAGCCCATTCAGTAGTTCACTGCAACATTGCTGACACCAGAAGCACAGGGGGTATAAACCATAAGTGTTTCTGATGCCAAGAGCGTTACAAAGGTAACAGTACGTCTGTTTCAGTTCATCTCTTTAACTGAGAGTTATATTTTATTTAATTCATTCAATTAATTTATTAATTAATCAATTAATGAGCGAATGATGTCTGCCATGTGTTGTATGGGCAGACAGTGAATTTCCCCATGTGGGATTAATAAAGTATTATTGTATTGTATTGTATTGTATTGTATTGTATTATAGGCCCCCTACACCACTTATTTTTTTCATTTTATTCCAGCACAGGTGTCGTCAGATATAAGTGTAGCCTCAGTATTAGACTAATTCTCAACCCAGCTGCCTCAACTGTTTATTTATGCTCAGCATATACGTAGTACTCACACTCTTAGCATAAACTGACTAATTTCCACCACACTTTACAGGCTGAAAAAAAAATTGCTAAAACTTTAGCTATAAAAATTCGTATTGTGGAAACGTAATGAAAATCTTTAAGCTCACGGTACTATTATATGACGTCACCAGATTATATATATATATTGCTGTAAGTGTTTTAGCATACAAAAGTCTTTTGTTTGCGTATAAATTTCACTAATCATGGAAGAAGTGCACCAGAACACCGCACAAAAATAATGGTGCCACATTCATAGGGTCCCAATATGGAATGCTGTGACCTCATCACGTATAAAAAAGAATATAATAAAGTTCATTATTTTCTGAATGTCCGATAAAGGGCGAACGCGCCGATATCAAATAATAAGTATTTTATTGTAGTTATCATAGCTTTACTGCCCATCTAATACCCTTACCCCTCAAAATTATGACCCCTTTGGGGGTGGGTTTGGTCGAACTCTGTGGTATCTTTGATACGGTGTTTATTTTGGGCAAACACCTGGGAAGCTATGTGGTTTTGGACAGACTTTCAGAAAACATCCCCCGCAGGGGGGTTGGGGGGTTGGCGGGTGGGGGGGGGTTGGGGGAGGGGGGATCTACGGAGGGACAAAGGTCTATTAGGAGAGCCTGGGCGGAGTGGGCATTGTGTCTAGTGAAGGGCTGGGACCCTAGGGAACTTTAAAAAGTCGTTCCTAAAGCATTTTCATGGATTTGAAATCACAGTGTTATCACATTAAGAGTCAGCTAATTGTCTGGCGTTTAGTCATAGCGAGATCATAATATGTGTATAATAGGGTTAATAGATCGCATTGTCTCGATTCACACGTGACGTCACATGAGCGAAAAGAAGGAAGATTGCGTGGTAACAAAACACCATGTCGTATGATCTCCGTACTGATATGACGGACTTCACCTTTCGAAAGATCTCCGTACTGATATGACGGCCTTCGCCTTTCAAAAGCGCACTGATATCTAGGGCCTACTTTTTCTAATAATAGCTCTCCGGCACGTGCTAATGTTATCGTTTGCTTCGCGTTCCGCCGACACCATGAAGCGATTCGCTTCTCTTTCGCCATTAAAAATACATTTTAAAAAGCGTATACTCATTCCAGAGGTAACGAACAGAGCGACGCATGCAGTCGCTAGGTTTTTTTCGATCTTACTTTGAGGAATACGCTCATGTGTAACTCATGAGTTATGCAATGCAGACACATAATCTTCATGGTATAGCCCAACCTCCCTGTCACTGTGAATGGAACATTCCAACACACGGAACACAGTCCCGCTGTATCAATGTAAAAGCGAGCAGACGGTTCTGAGACCTAAAAAAAAAAAAAAAAAAAAGAAAGCCGAAAAAAAAACTCACAAAAAACAACAAACAAACAAAAACTGACGAGTAATTAACCTTTTGAATGACATATCGATCTTCCTTTTAGTGAAGACCCTCAATGACAGTCCAGATAAATAGTTCAGTAGACGTTCTCCAAAACCATTCAACTTGAAAAGTATGGGGAAACGTCCTAATAATATACCCGAGTGTATGGAACCATGGACATGGACTTTATCCTAATTGTGGACTACTGAGTGTCTTCATAAACGGAAGGTTACATTTCTATAAGTACGGTCATAAGTCTATTACTAATAGAAAAAAGACTTATGGCACCGTATACTTCAGTTTTTGGGCAAGTGGGCATTGTGTCAGTTTTGGTGTGTGTGGATAGTGGTATTAGTTTATTCAGTACAATGGCCTGGAAAACATAATTATGGTTCTGGATTATCGCTAAGAGTCTTCATGAAAGAAATATTATTCCATAAGCTTTCAACTTGAAAAGAAGCGTCAGTTAGTGTTTTTCCCCGCCCGCCTGGCTAGTTTTGCCTTAGAACCCTAACCCAAAAATTTGGAAAAAGCGAAATTAAAAAAAAAAAGTGGCACAGGACCTGATTTCGAGAACACAGCTCAATTTTTCATGAGAGCTAGGGATGAAAAGGTAACAACAGCACAGCTGCTTCATGCTTTCTAGATATACATATTTGTTAGTCTGTAGAGTTCTGCACTTGTCATGAGAGCTACAGATCAACAAATAAGTACTCTAATAGGGCTGTTGCAGGGTGCCTGAAAATATCTATTTGTCATCCACAGTTCCCATGGTGCACTCTCGCAATCCTCAAAATCATCACAACCTGTTACCTTTATGTCAGTAATGTAACGAAATGTTTGTATTGTATTGACATTTACGTAGTCACAACTACATTTCTGACATATCATAAAAATTATCATATATATCATTGGAATCGCAACGACAGATGGCCCCAATGTATTCCTTCCTTACTCGCACACACACACACACACACACACACACACACACACACACACACACACACACACACACACACACACACACACACACACACACACACACACACACACACACACACACAAGTCCTGCTGTTGGCACAGAGCCCGTATAAATAAACTCAACTTAAATGAAGACAAAAGCTATGTATGCACACAGTCAAGCTATAATAATATTAAAGAATATTGCATCAGCTTCTGTACACAGTGCGCAGTGTACACATGCTTACTTTACCAGTATAAGGTTCCTGTGGTATGGAACACGCTCTGCCAGCATATCCGGAACACAGAAAGCTCATTTGAATCTATGCTGAAAACGCACCTCATTCAGCTAATGTATCAGTGAACTGAAGTCGGATTCGACTGATTTTTGTTTATGTGTATTTGTCTTGGGTTATGTGAGACTTATTTTTTATGAACATACATAATATGTATGGCATGTACATATATGCTTTGTCCTGATTAAATTTTGCTGTAGTTATCACAGACTGCAAATGGTGAGCAAGAAAGAAGTTTTGGTATACCGAAAGAAGAAAGGGTAGGTATATACTGCAATATGATTAGTGATGAATATCGTTTGATCCTTGAATGTCTTAACATTTTCAACACTTAGTCGTGTGCCTGTTAAGTATTGTAGAGCTAGGTCTATGTTTTAAAGTATGCAATTTATTGTCTTCTAATTGCAGGAAAACTGCAAACTTTAAGTAAAGTTTTACGAGTTACTCCATTCGTTAGTATATTGTGTTTGTAGGTTCAGTCTTGGCTATCTTCTCGTGTTAACTGTTATCTGATATTTACTGATTAGCAACAACCATTTGACAAAGAATGATTTTGTGATTATGTATCGACGAATATGCATCACACGTGTAATTGATATCTTTTCTCCGTACCACAGGGATACAGAAAATAAAATCCTTGATATCTTCGAAATATATGTTATTTGCATAATTCTTGGCAGTCTGCATGCTCACTTATTTGCGTGCCTTGTGGGATGTTTTGAGCCTACCAATGTGACGAGCCATTACATTATACATCATCTGTATTGTTACTGTTATTATTATTATTATTATTATTATTATTAAATAACACAACAGTTTGCAGATGTCATTTGTCAGATTACTGTCATCATTGCTACCAAGCTACATTGGTAAACATGTGTTTTGGAGCTGTACACTGTGTTCTGATCTGTCTATCAGATTAATCAATCAAAGTACCTGTAACTAAAAGTGTCTGAAACGCAATACCGAATGTATATTTTGGGTTTAAACAGTGACTTATACTGTTTATACTTTCGCAGGACTGTGTAACTTTGAGACTGTTTCTTTTGGCATGCCGGAAATAAACACTTGGGAAAAAACACAAATGAACCCACCAACCAACCAAATAAAGCAAAACAAGAAGACAAACTAATGTCTACTCCTAAATTTTCTTTCAAAAATCATTAACCAGCAAAAGAAAACAACAATCAACACTATAGTACATCCTGTATATTTCTTTAAAACGATCGTACATTTTGAGGATTGAGAGGGAATTCCATGGGAACTGTGGATGACAAGTACCCTTCAGGCAACCTGCAATGGCCCTATCAGTAGTGTTACACCCCAAGCTGTGGCACGCGCCAGCCTGTGCCCATGAACGGCTTTTCCGGTCTCAAGTAGTCTCGTAATAGAGGCATGCCCATTGGTGACTGGTTGGTCATTTGGGACGGCATTATTTACAAACTGACTTGTACAGATCTTGATCTAGATCTGTAAAATTAAATAACGTTTCAATGGATCTTAGTTACAGAAAGCTGTCTCAATTCAGCGCCGGATCAATCAGTTTTCAAGGGTGGGTGGGTGGTGCTCAACGACAATGTAAAAACTGTACACTGTTGTAATTGTGACGGTACAGTGGAAAGAGTGGGGTGTGCTGCAATAACATTAAAACACCCACCTCCTCCTCGGACTATGTTGTGGACTGGCAGTGAATGCTTCTTTTTTTAAGCCGGGGTGGGGGTGGGGGTGGGGGTGGGGGGGGGGGGGTGGTGCTGTAGTACCAAAGCACCCCCATGGATCCGACCCTGCAATTTAGCGGTAAGCAGTGAAAAATCCGCAAAAAGCGCACATTTTGAAAGTCCGAAATGACTTCATAACGACAAAACATTACGTGGCTTTCCTGCTTATTTCAAACAACTGATCTTTAAAACAGTCAAATCTGCACCACATGTTTTAAAAATATTTTTTTCCACGTATTTCCACTGGTCACGTGATGAATTCGAGACCGGAAGACCTTCTGTGCATTGGCTGGGGCGTGCCACAGCTTGGGGCAAAACAAGTAGTACTTATCTGTTGAACTGCAGCTCTCATGACAAGTAATATACACGTATGTACCCAGTCCATAAAATTTTCCCTTCTTTGACACATGTATTGATATATTGTATAACAAGCAAATTAATATTCATGAGCTTTCTAGGTATACTTTCCTTCCCAAATCCCTTGCGCACCACTGAAGAAGAAGCGATCTTGCTGATACTTTGATTTTCAAAACGGAAACGCGAAATATGCTCACACTGCAACATTCACGCGCTTCTTATGTGTAATAGTAATGCCACATTTCTTAGTGTTGCACAAGATGGAGGCGTTACCTAATGACTAAGTAAAAGTTGCACAAGATGGAGGTGTTACCTAATGACTAAGTAAAAGTTGCACAAGATGGAGACGTTACCTAATGATTAAGTATAAGTTGCACAAGATGGAGGTGTTACCTAATGACTAAGTAAATGTTGCACAAGATGGAGGTGTTACCTAATGACTAAGTAAAAGTTGCACAAAGTGTGGCTTCAGAGCAAACAGGAGCACCACCGATATGGTCTTTGTGCTGAGACAGCTACAGGAGAAGTGCCGCGAGCAGAACAAAGGGCTGTACGTAACATTTGTCGACCTAACAAAAGCGTTCGACACTGTGAGCAGGCAAGGCATGTGGCAGATCCTGGAGCGACTTGGCTGTCCCCCAAAGTTCCTCAACATGATTGTCCAGCTACACGAGGACCAGCAAGGCCAGGTCAGACTCAACAATGACCTCTCAGAACCATTCCCTATTCTCAACGGCGTAAAGCAGGGCTGCGTGCTGGCACCGACCCTCTTCACCATCTTTTTTAGCATGATGTTGAAGCAGGCCACAGTGGACCTCGATGATGACGATGCAGTGTACATCAGGTATCGTCTCGATGGCAGCCTGTTCAACCTCAGACGACTGCAGGCCCACACGAAAACCCTAGACCAACTGATTCGTGAGCTGCTTTTTGCTGATGATGCTGCCCTCGTTGCACACACAGAGAGAGCCCTGCAGCGCATCACGTCTTGCTTCGCAGATGCTGCCCAGCTCTTTGGACTCGAGGTCAGTCTGAAAAAGACAGAGGTCCTCCATCAGCCGGCACCCAAGACAGTGTATCGCCCTCCTCACATCACCATTGGCGAGTCTGAACTAAAGTCAGTGCACCAGTTTACTTACCTTGGCTGCATTATCACGTCGGACGCCAAGCTGGACAAGGAGCTTGACAGCAGGCTGGCAAAAGCGAACAGCGCTTTCGGGCGACTTTTCAAGCGGGTGTGGCACAATCAACAGCTGAAAACAGGCACCAAGATCAGCGTGTACAGAGCTGTGGTCCTCACCACCCTGCTGTATGGTTCCGAGTCCTGGGCCCTCTACCGCAGCCAACTACGACTCCTCGAACGCTTCCACCAGCGCTGCCTGCGTACCATCCTGGGCATTCACTGGAGTGACTATGTCACCAACGTCGAGGTCCTTGAACAGGCTGAAACTGTGAGCATCGAGGCTTTGCTGCTGCGGACACAGCTCCGCTGGGCGGGGCATGTCTCCAAGATGGAGGATCATCGCCTACCAAAGATCACCCTGTTCGGCGAGCTTGCTACTGGACACCGTGACAGAGGGGCACCAAAGAAGAGATACAAAGACTGTCTCAAGAAGTCACTTAGTGCCTGCCAAATCGACCACCACCAGTGGTCTTCGCTTGCTGCGGACCGTGACACCTGGCGCTCCACCATTTACAAGGCAGCTGTCTCCTT
Organism: Semisulcospira habei; assembly: GCA_036245525.1. NCBI lineage: Eukaryota > Metazoa > Mollusca > Gastropoda > Semisulcospiridae > Semisulcospira > Semisulcospira habei. The sequence goes on along the minus strand of BTPG01000002.1, from coordinate 217,756,470 downwards.
TGAGGACTCTCACAGAGCTAGCCTTAAGGACAAGCGGCTCAGGAGAAAAAACAGAGATGCCGCAGCTCAGAACCCTGGCCATACCTTCCCCTGCAGCCACTGCGGTCGAACCTGCCTGTCTCGGATTGGCCTCCGCAGCCACGAACAAGCCTGCAGACGTGGGCAACTCCTATAAAATCTTCGTTCTCGAAGTCAAGCCAAGATTTCTTAGTGTGTATGAATGCTCGAAATGTATATATCCTATACATACACACAAACGGAGAAAAGACGCCAGGAAACGGGCGAGTCGGGCTGGACTGACAAGTGAAATTGACGAGATGTCAGCTGGCGATCGACAACCTGAGAAAAGAACAAAATAAACAAACCTGCTGGCATTTTCCGCAATTATGCGTGATCTAGTTACAAGTAGAATTTACTCAGCAACACGCACGGTTATATAATGCACTGATGCTTCCTAGTCAATCAAAATCTCAGCGCTGAGTCGACAGCGATGTGCGGCCGTCTGCCATTCATGTGTTTTGTCCGAACACCGCAATCAGCCGCAAAATGAATGACGCGAGGCATAGTTTTGTTTTGGACTGGGTACATAAATTATATTGAGCAACAATTTTGTTTAATGTAGTGCCGATAAACAGACAGATGTGATTACTTGACTCGAATCAAACGTCCTCATCTTCGACTCGGACATTTTGATTAGAGTCTCGTAATCACATCTGCCTGTTATCGCACTCTATCAAGCAAAATGTTGCTCAATATAATATAATAAAGTGGTCATGCACGATGCTCTCAAATTCAACTCGGCACTATTCAGGTCTCCGTTTTCAAATACTACAGAACACTACAGACTAACAAATATGTAAATCTAGAAAGCATGAAGCAGCTATGCTGTTGTTACCTTTTCATCTCTAGCTCTCATGAAAAATTGAGCTGTGCTCGCGAAATCAGCTCCGGTGCCGCTTTTTCAAATTTCGCAGATTGGCTCCGAAACCGCTTTTTGTTTGGGAGGACACGTTGCCATTCATGCAGAAGGGCTGTATCACACACGTGTGTGATACAGCTTTTCCGCTCAAAGGCAGCAAAGAAGGTGTGTGAGAAATTGTGATCTATTCACACTATTATACACATATGCATATTATGGTCTCGCTCCTGAATACACGCCAGACCACTAGCTGACTCTTAAAACGTCATTCTCCCCGCGACACACCACACCAAGATATGACTCGACCATAATAGCTCAAGGGTGGTGGCAGAACAGCTTGGCGCCTATAGGCACCAAGCTATTCTGCCAATACCCTTGAACTATCATGGTCGATCTGTCTCCTGTAATGGAGTCCTCAGACGATAACCCCAAAATGTGGGTATTTCGTACCTCAGGCACAATGAATTAAAACGTCATTCTGTGACAGCCCGAGAGGAAATGAAGCTTTAGCCCTTCATGTCTCACTGACTGGCATTTCTGTCTTTGCTATTTTATTCTTCATACCAGGACAAACAGACGTTAGGAAATCAAAAGTAGCTCAAAAATGCACGTGTTTCGACGAAACACGTGCATCAGTAAGCATGCGAGTGTAGATGAATAAAGTAACATTTTTCAATAATTCGTGCATACAGCTTTTGGCATATTATGATTTGAAGCCCACAGAACTCAAAAACCAAACTTTGGATAAAAATCGCCTCAACCACCATTTCTCGCTGTAGCCGCTATTGCGCCCAGCGACTTTGTCCGAATTTTGATGTAGCGGGTCACAATTAGTCCTAAACATTAGTCAATTAAACAACACCTGAAAATACACCCCACCCCCCACCCCACACCCAACAAAAAAACAACAACAAACGAAACAACAACAACAACAACAAAACCAACAGCAACAAAACAACAACAACAACAACAAAACAAAGGAGAAAAATAGAAAGAAAGAATCTCGCTTAAGAAGAACAAGCACATATTTTACACGCTGGGCAGTTTACCTTGTTGGTGTAGCGTTAATAACAAATCAATAGTGACGTTTAACTGCCTACCTGTGGCTTCCTGTGACGGATGCTGCCCCAGCAGATGAGCAGACTTGATCACCCATTATCTGTCTTTTATATGCACGTGACACGGGCTATTATCCTGTTCCATAATCCAAGCGCGGTGTCAACACCCTGTATGCGGTTTGATCGCTTCACTGTTGAGGAAAACTAAACACCAACCAACTTCAAGAGGCATTGATCCTCATGAGCCCCCGCAGGTGCGGGGGCTCATGAGGATCAATGCCTCTTGCTGGCCGCACTCGTATCTTGTTCCTTGGACGGACTGGCTTTCTTGGTTTTGAACAGGCAACGGAAAGTCTGCGCCCACTGGCAGTGAAAGGTTTCAAACACAAATTGCTTTCGCAAGGCCCGTCAGCGGCATAAACCGTAAAACCATAGAGGTATATTGACAGTAATGTTTATTGCAATGATTGTTGTTCCTGACATTTACGCTTGAGATTTCTATACTGACGAATTTAACCCCTGCCCCGCCACCGGACGTACATTTTAAAATCTTTGTTCACTAGTAGTCAACGACCAAGAGTCACAACCGAACAAAGGAACATATATACAAACTCGTTTCAGCAAGAGGCGTAGATCCTCATGAACCCCCGCAGTCGCGGGGGCTCATGAGGATCTATGCCTCTTGCAGCTGGATCGCGTTCATTTTTTCTCGGCAGTGAAGGGGTTAAAATACGTGAGAGCTTCCACAACTATCGTGCAAAATAGCTTGGGCATCTTTCTTAACAGACATCAACGAAGCTTTTCTACTCGAGCACATGTGGTTTAACGCTCGAACAGAATAGCTCGAAAAGGCGGACAAACAGACGGCCAGCTAAGTTTTCCGCGCAGAGGCTGTGTGCCTTACAGGACGGCTGGGACGTGACTTGGTCGCTGACTATTGACTCCCAGCCCTTGGCCAAAGCAGATTAAGTCGTGCAGAGGACATGATGTCCTTTCGTACAACATACTCATTGAGGAAGATTTCTGTCGGAAATCAGGTTGTTTTATACGGTTAAAGAGGACAAAAACTGAACGAAGACGACAAATCCTTGTTACTTCCGATTCACAGCAGCAAAAATCTTCCGTGTTCGTGATTGGATCCCTAAGTATTGCGCACATCAGAGCGCGAGCACGTACAGAGCCACTAACCGAAAGATAATCGGGTTGAACATGAAACTTTTTTTTTTTTTTTTACCCCAAAGACAGAGCACAGTTTTTAGTATACTTTTAGTGTAATTCGGTCACTTAAATCATTCTGCCCGCGACACACCACAGCAAGACCATGATAGTTCAAGGGTAGTGGCAGAATAGCTTGGCGCTTATAGGCTTCCAAGCTATTCTGCCACCACCCTTGAATTATCATGGTCGATCTGTCTCCTGAATTGTAATGCAGTCCTCAGAGGATAACTCCAAACTGTGAGTATTTTGTGCCTCGGGCACGACGTGATGAGTTAACTGCGATCTGTTGGTTTCTTTGCAGGGCCTACATGCAGTTTTAAAAATCGGATTTGTTGTCTATTGCATCACATTTCGCGATGCGTTCTTACAAAATAAAAATAAAATAAAATAATAGTATTCAACAGAAAATGTGTGCTGGCCTGTGATTTTAGACCTTAGGGCTTCGAGCTATAAGGTCAAAAACCACAAACCAATATGACAGAAGCTTTCAGTTGTGCGCCTGCGTCAAGGTTTGCACAACACCTCAGGAGACGTATCGACTCTGATAGTTCAAGGGTGGTGCCTGAATAGCTTGGCGCCTCCGGGCGCCAAGCTATTCTGGCACCACCCTTGAACTATCATGGTCGATCCATAACCTGGTGTGGTTTGTCGAGACTAAGTAAGTTTATCCTCCCTCAGTGCTAGTGCCCAAGGTCCTCCTCAAGCTTCGGGAATGCAACATGGTCCTACTTCTTAAAATGAGCTGCATCCGTTGCAAACCGTTTGCACTGAAATCTCTAACACGGAGGTTCGCTTCATTTCCAACTTTATTGGCCAGCCTTATTACAAAAGTACGTAAATTCGTATGGTATAAAATACACGTGATTCAAATATAAATATGTACAAACGCAAAAATGTCGTCTTACATTCTCCTGCAACAACTAGTTCATGGTGATGATGATAATGATTTTGATGAGGATGATGATGATGTTAATGATGATGAAGATGACGACGACGATAATGACGATCTTGTTCAAAGCAGGTTAAAATAAAACAGAAAGTTATTTTCTGTTGTATAGTAGTATAAGGATTGATTTGAAAACATTAATTCAGGAGAAAGGTGTATTAAACTTTTCGCTACCAGTGAGAAGGGCTCAGTTGCATGATCAAGCTTAGCGCTGCACATGCCACTAAGCAAGGTGCACCGTGTTTAGTGGCATGCGCAGCACTCAGCTCGCTCGTGCAGCTAAGCCCAGGAATCGCATTTCGTCGCTGACGAACTTTCGCGTGTGGAACACAGATGTAAAAGTGACCAAAAATAGAGGTAAGGACCATGAAACTAACAAGAGACTGCGGGGGCTCACGAGGGTTTATGTCACTTGTTGCTGTATAGCGTTCGCCGTGTCCAGGCAGTTAAGTCTGCAAACACTAAAGACGCGGAAAAGACGTGGAGGAAAAATTTGATGCAAAAACAGGAGAAAGTCAGGAACAAAACGGTGATTGTCACTGATGTGTGTGACTAGCAAGAAAATGAGCAACAAAGACAGAAACACGGAGAGAGAGAGAGAGAGAGAGAGAGAGAGAGAGAGAGAGAGAGAGAGAGAGAGAGAGAGAGAGAGAGAGAGAGAGAGAGAGAGAGAGAGAGAGAGAGAGAGAGAGAGAACGCGATTCGGAAGGACCGAAGCGTGTTTCTGTCTCTGTTGATGTTAATGTTCTCTCCAAACTAGAAGAGTAAATAGATATTTCATTAGAAAAACTCTCACACAAAAAGCAAGATAATAATTTACTATTTTTTTTTCTATTTTGCGGACATCCCCAACATTGGATATTTCACGGAAAAGTGTCATTTATTGGAATATTAGTTGGATATATACACGAACACCTTTTAGATACATATAGTGCACAGATACACAAATAGTTCAAACTGGAATATGGCTACGTGTTTATCACAATGGAGCGCAACGCATTCTTGGAAATTAAGGGTGATAAATGCCAGTCTACGCTTTATAAATGCGACGAGTATTGATGCTCACTGAAAAAAAGGAAGCTAAGCCAACCAAAAACAAAACAAACAAAAAAGTGTAATAAGATGTAATATTTGTGTGAAAAGTTATATATCGACGACGATCTTTTTGCGAATCATTCGTTGAATGAGGAGGCTATAATTACGTTTCGTGTTAATTTTTAAACACATTTGTAATTAACCTTAAATTCATTCGAGACATGCTGCATACGGATATACGCAGCGTATAGCCGCGTATACGTATGCGTCACGCCTTGAATGACGTAAACTGGACTCGGACGTTTGATAGCAGATGGTCTCTGTCCGTATCCAATGTGCTTAGGCGGGGACGACAGAAAGGAACTACTAGTAAGCAAAGGTCCTTAGGCCGATGTGAGGCAGCAGTGGGCCAGCGCACAGTTGTGCGCGGGACCGCCGCAGACGACGACGGCCTCATGGTCTCTTGCTAGCTGGGTATTGAGTGAGGAGAGCATGTCCGTTATATGATCCTGGTAAATCGAAATGACACAGTTGCAGTGCGGCCGAACAAATCAGTGTTCAGGTCGTACTCAATAGGTAATAGCTGTTCCTGTCCGCTCCCATAACCCGCCCGTCCATTATCACCTCGGTGCCGTGGACGTTAAACCCCGAACTAACAACAAGCGGGCTTTCGTACTGACGCAGAAGGGATCAACTTCTCTGTGTATGCAAAAATCTGCAAGATGAATGATCTACCGGCCAGCGCGAATCTGCCGGGCAAAAATCTACCCAGCGTGACTCCACAAATGAGTAAATCCACACAGTGCGGATTTGAGATGATAAGAGTAAGAGTCCGCCCATATTTAAACGTGAATCTACTCTGTGTCAGTCTATACACCGTGGGCCAGTTGCACGTGTGAGCTTAGTCCTGCGCCAGCCACTAAGCAAGGTGCTCCGCTATAGCGGAGCACCTTGCTTAGTGGCTGGCGCAGGACTAACCTCACTCGTGAAATCGACCGAGATATGAGAAGCCGGCCAGGCGTGAACCGACCAAGCTGAAAAATTTAAATAAAATAGCAGGAGCACAAATCTTCACTGTGTGGATTCACGTCTGGGTAGACTTTCACCTTATTTATAGCGAAGTTGATCGATTCAACCCTTATATCTAATTAGTATTTCGGATACGAGCCGTAATGACGAAGAGTCGGAGACCAGGAAACAAATCAAATAGAATGTATAATAAACGAGAGTTGATTGTCTTCTCTTCAAAATATTTTGGAATATGATCAACACTTTTGATGTCGGCAGCGTGGTTGGTCGAGATGATTCCTGTAGGAATCGCCTCGACCAGACACACAACCGACAGCCAAAGGGTAAAATATGGCAACTTAATAGGTACAAAATGTGTAACGGAGTAAATGTAAAAATATATTAATCTGATCTAAAAATCGATAAATAGTAGCTTGCAGCCAATCCATTTGACAGACATACACACACGTTGAACAATGCACAACTGAAATTGCGAAATATAAAAAAAACAACAATATGTGTGCCAGTAAGTGATTTGGAACTTACGGCCGGAAGCCGTAAGGTCAAGAATCACAGACCATCACATTATATGCTTCGTGAGTGAGCTCCGTGTTCCATTTCATACACGGTGCGCCCGGCAATGTTACTGCTAATATCAGCAAGGAAACAATGTTAAATGATCGCCCGATAGATAATATGTCGTCCACATGTAATAAAGCTTTGTACCCATCGAACAATAACCCGAGTAGCAACACGTCTTCGGGCCCACGACGGCTGCAGTGGGCCCGCGCACAGTTGTGCGCGGGCCCACTGCGGCCGCCGTGGGCCCGAGGCCAGGACCTTTGCTTACTGGGAATAGACGATTTCAGGAAATCAGAAGTTTAATGAATAGTGCAAGTGTCTCGACGAAATCCGCTGTTTTCGTCGAAACACGTGCATTTTGCCCTACTTGGGTACTTCTGATTTCCGAGCAACGCCTATTGCTCAAAGCACGTCAAGCCCCCAAGAGCTTTCATGATAAATTGCATGAGTGATAAGCCCCCGAGTTTTGTAGCAACCAACCATGTTGTCACAAAGCTCAGAATTCAGGAAAGGTCGACAAAGTTTTGCGACACTTGTTATAGTGTCACAAAGTTCGTTACCTCCAGGCTATGTCTAGTCAATTTACGACGACGACGCCGCTTAGACTTCTAATACTTGAAATCTGTGTGCACGGAAACACTTTCTGTGATACGGAAGCCAAAAGAAAAGAGTTCAGACGATTTAAAAATAGTCGGCAGAAATGATAATAGGATTTCTCATTCTCTTCGGATGAAATTTCCAAACATAAATGAACTTCTACAGACATGCAAAATGTGTTCTGAGACTGTCAGCGCGGCTCACGCCGAATGTCATGTTAATGGCAACGGGACAGCTTTGTGCGTGTTTGTGCGCTGGTCTTAGAGATGTAACTTTTACACGCGCCCCAGTGAGCAAAGGTCCTCGGGCCGACGTCGGCCGCAGTGGACTTGCGCACGACCGTGAGCGGCCCACTACGGCCGACGACGGCCCGTGTGTCTTTACTGGGACAGACACATACATATAAATTATCAGCGATTTTGTTTTGAACCACGTATGCCTCTGTCTCATTCAGGGTCGTTTCCAGGATATCTCAAGGGCGGTGCTTGTTCAGCCTGCATGACGCCCTCTCCCTCACATATCCAGACAGTACTAGGTCATCAGGCTAAACTCGGCCCAGGCCCCACGATACCTCCTGGGTCGCACTTGATCAGCCTGACGCCATCTCCCCTACATGTCCTGTAAGCAAAAGGTCCTTTGGGCCGACTTCGGCCGCGCGGTCACCCCGCACACGGCTGTGCGCGGTCCGACTGCGCGACCGACGTCAAGCCCGCAGCCTTTTTGCGCATCGGGTATTCTGCCATCATCGTTTGTCGACGCAATTCTCATCTACATACAGCGTCATCGTTCGTCGACGCAACTCTCCCCCGCTTTCATATCACACATCATCGTTCGTCGACGCATCTGACGTAATGGGGCTTCTCCTTGCCGTAGATGCTCTTCCCTAAGCGGTGCACCTCGTCCTGCACGCGGAAGACAGTCATCCCGACGATCTGGATGAGGAAGGAGAAAGCGTAGAGAACCCCGCTCAAGATCCCGTAGGCGCTGATCTGGGACCCGGAGCCGAAGGACCAGAGATAGAAGAAGGACAGGGCTATTACCCACACGAGATTGAAGAGCATGACGCTGATCACCACCTTGTTGCGGAGCCGGCGGAGGCCGTTGGCTAGTTCCTCCATGTTGAGCCCCAGGTTGATGTCCTTGCCGATCAGTCGCCCCACCAGGTCGGTCCAGAACCGTTCTTCGTCTGCCGTCAGCGGTTTCAGCTGCTCTGACACGGCGTCCGGATCCTCTGCAAGGTTTTCTGGCGACAAGAATGTATTGGAGCCGTGAGATCAGCATCACAGATTAGTCTACTTAGTTCGCTTCGAAATAACTGTCCCATTTCTCAGCTTACTCAAGACAAATGACCTAATTGCATATAACCCCGAAAATCAGTGCGCAGCATTTTTTTAAAACATGACTTGTCTGTGAAGTCATTTAGGCCTATAGTGAACGTGCGAAATATAATCACAATAAAAATGAACATTATCACATGAAAAATGAACAGTTTGTAATTAGCTAAGCTTTGACCTGATGGACTATATTTTGGGCGTTCTGCTTTCCCGGCTGGACAGTTTTCGTCAAAAATCGTTATCACGGTTTATATCAAAACTGTGCCTGTAAATATTCTTCGTTCTCGCACAACACTGGGGAAAGTGACGTATTTTGTTTCTTGTTAAACATTGCACGGGAAAGCCCCTAGCTTTCTGGCCAATCATTAAAGTCAAAAGGGATAACGTTTACAGACCTAGCTAGGGAGGTCTGTAAGGAGACTACATCACAGACTAGCACACATATTACAAATGATACTTGTTAACCACATGACTGTTACTGACGATACCGCTCGGCGGAAAAGACGCGTAACAACGTCACTATCTAACTACGTAACAACGCGTCTTTTCCGCCAAGCGGTATAGTCAGTAGCAGTCAAGGGGTTAACATACATCGGATAGCACAAGGCATTTTAAGTTGAACATTTACATGCGTTGAGACTTTACTTGTCACTTGCCAATTGTAACGCCTTTGCGATATATCGCCCGTGTGCGTGGCGCGTTGCAGAATGGGTGCAACACGCTGCAACGAGGGAAATCTTGCAGTACCCTTGCATTATGTAGCAGGCGGAAGACAAAAAAATTCCTACGTGTGAAAAGGTCTTCAGATGGCATAGCAAGCTTAAGACAGCAGATTACGCAACACTTACATGAGACACAACGTATGAATAGTTCACTTTAACACATTCGAGACGTGCCGCATCCGGATACGTGGCGTTATACTGACGAGCAAAAGAAATGCGACATTTTTTAAATCGACGGAAACACTATAGTGTTTCCAATGATTCAAAATTGTTGCATTTCTTTTGCTCGTCAAAATACTTACCACAGCTGCTTGGACTCTTTATGTCTTTCTTCTTCTTCTTTCGGCGGATTCTTGGAAAGCATATCAATTTGGGCACCTTAGCCTTTTGCTGGAATACACAGAAAAAATTTATCCATCATCAAAAATTTGTCGGATTCTTACTGATGTAACGTGGCAGAATTTTTCATGACAACACTGTGAGTTTGCCCTCTCTCAAAACAATTTAGTGTGCTTTTAGGTGACAATTTATTTGACATATAATAAACGAAAACGAACAGGTTAAATGACACTATTTGTTTAAACAGCCTGTCAATTGTTCGTGTCTCTGATTTATGGTCTGATCTATGAACTGACTACTATCTGTTGTTTTATTAGTGTTTAGCGACTAAAACTGTGTTATCGCATCTAATGCAAGCTTTCGGCTGGCACTGTCTCGGGCGCAGGCTTCTGGAATGCGTCATAATTTGACGTCACACGCTGAGTGACGTCACAAGATGACGTAGCGCAGCTGCCTGCGTCTGAGATAGTGCCACTTAAGACCATACGTCACACTGTGAAGTCACACACATCAAAAACTGCGAGTGACATCACATTATGACGTATTGCAGCTTCGCGTGTCAGATAGTGCCACTTCAGATTGCGCGTCATAATTCGTGTAAAAGTGCGTGTGACGTCAAATTATGACGTACCGCAGCTGCAAACGTCCACAGGAATAACACTGAACCGTGAAGGCAAATGACAAGAAGTTGAACCATTTGGCTGCCGGTAGCGTTTTTGTCGCGATGATTCCTGCAGAAATCATCGCGACAAAAAAATCTGTACCGGCAGCCAGAGTGTTCAAGACCATTTTTCGGGGGTGAAAATCGAGGTTCATTGTATTACAACGAGAATCTCCCTTCACGGGGCAAGAACACTTATGAAACTTACGTTGTCTCTCGTTCCCCACGACTGGTCCACGATGTTGCAGAGTGCGTAAAGAGGAAGCAACATGTACATGGCCGGGAAGTAGAAGAGATAAACGACTCCGTACACGAGAATGTAGCACTCTCTCGGGTGGATCAGGGCAGCGTAGAACAGCGACCCCGTCAACGCCAGCAGAAGGTAATGTTCTATCAGGGACAGGCCGCCGTGGTCGATGGCTGGAACGGCCAGAAAAGAGTATAAGTATAAAAGGGAAATTGATGTTTGAAGCCCTCAGCGTCCAATGGATATGGATGCAAGTGGTTTCAGCAAGAGGTATCGATCCGTAATCGCGGGGGCTCATGAGCTTCTATACCTCGTGCAGTTGGACGGTGTTCAGTCTCAGACTCTCTGTCAAAGACAGTCCTCCATTGTGTCTTACTTTTCTCTCTCATCCTTCCTCTTTCTGATGATTATCGTCGGGGATAAATTTATTCGAGTCGTGCCACACGTCTCGCATGAGTTAACCGTGCATGTTGTTTGACTGTTTTACAGCTCACCGGCCCTAATCGTGTTAACCCTCGCAATTTTGAAAGGATTATTACTATGAGAGATCAAAATATAATAATGAAACATAAACATGGTGATACCTAAGGCCTGACTAGGCTGATGGCGTCGATTTAGTGATTTTAACATTTAAACACTTAAATAAAAGCATTTTCTCTCCACCCCCACCCCCCCCCCCTTCATTGAAACATCACTTTGTGTTGTTCAGCAACTATAACTCATTCTATGCCGCGTATCCGGATGCGGCACGTCTCGAATGAGTTAAAATGGGATTCAGAATGTCAGCTTTCGACGTTGCGATTGTCTTCAGATGATTATCATGAGTGTTTTCACGAGTATTAAATATTTCAGCCATAATAGGAAAATGCCAGAATGTTCATTTTCGTGAAAAGCGAGATTTTCATTGTATAACAATGAATGAGAATCTCGCTTTTATGAAAAATAGACATCCTGGCTTTTGCCAAATTGCGACAAATTTGTAGATAATATCAGTATTGTATATAACACTATAACATACAAATTGTCAGTCACAATGCAACATTGGCTGGAACGTGGTAAATCCGACTCTACATGAGTGCTGATCTGTTAATTTTGAACCTCAAGACTGGAAGCCGTCAAAGTGACAGATCAGTTTAGCGTAATGTGGACCCTTTTCGGTTGTTGTACGTACAGCAGACAATTACATACATGTACCAAGCACATCCATTTAATCCCATCAATGCCACTGAACGCTAGTACACATGGACCATTGTCAGTGAAAATAATGCGTCAGCTGCTGCTAGCTATCAGAAAATGGACACGCATCGGACCATATAAAAACGAAAAGGCAATTACAAGCGTCAAGTGGCGACAGGCCGGTTAGTTCGGGGTTTAACGTCCACGGCACCGAAGTGATAATGGATGGTCCTGACGGGCGGGTCATTGGGGACTGAGAAATCTATTGCCTATGGATTACGACCTGAACACTGATCAACTCAGGCGCACTCCAACTGTGCCACATTGATTTACCAGGACCTTTCAACGGACATGCTATTAAACAAGCCCGTCTTTTCCCCTGGACTACTAGTCCAGCTACCGGGGCGGGACGGGGATTCGAACCCACGACCCGTCTATTCCCTTCGCTCTCCTACTCCGACGCTTAACCGCCTGAGCTATTTCGGACTCGTTGGCGACAGGCTGTGTTAATGCGGTATACATACAAAATGAAAACACTCAGTCAACACTTTATTTTAAAGCAAACAACCGTGAGATCCACTTAACCCCTTCACTGCAAGACAAGCGCTACACATCTGCAAGAGACATAAATCCTCATGAGCCCCCGCAGTCGAAGGGGGCTCATGAGGATTTATGTCTCTTGTTAAGTCATGTGTTTTTTGTGCCAGCGTTTGATTTCATTTCATTTGCGAATGTCGGTCAGTGTGCACTGATATAAGGCGCGAAATCCGCGTCCACTTGTGGTCAAGAGGTTAACGCACTAAACGTGCTTCACCTGATACAGGTTAACGATTTGCGGGTACGTCAGCAAGAGGTCAATGCCTCAAGCGTAATGATACGCGGCAAATCAAGTTAGTGTTTGAGACGCGCCGCATGCTGTGCAGCATGCCTGATAACTTCGTTTGCTGCGAGCCGTGTGCGGAGCGTCTGGAATATTTTTTGTTAACTTCATTGAAGGCGCCCCGCTTCCATAGCTGCGGAAGTGCCGCATAGCTTTGCCTCCGGAGGCAACGCTTTGCGACGCTTACACAGCTATTGATGCTGATGCGGGGCGCCTTGAATAGGTTAATCGTACGTTTTTTCATGAATAATAACGGTTTGTTCCAGGGGAAGGGTACGAGACTGATGTACTAATGATACGAGAGACACATTAAAATTTTTAGGTTTAATACTGTGTTATAGAATACCTACTTCGACACACAACTTTCCTCCCCCCCCCCCTAAAAAAATACTCTCACCCAGGTTTGCCCTGGGGGACTTGGGTGGGGTTAACTACTTCTTAATCCACGCTCCTAAAACGTGTGTGTGTGAGGGGGGGGGGGAGGGGGTGGTGGTCGTCTTGGAAGCTGAATTTTTACGATGATTTCAAACAACACAGTTTTTTGTTCACTGGCAGTAAAGGGTTTAATTTCACAATTAACTCATTCAGTCCCGACACACCACAACGAGATACGGCTCGACCATGAGTTCAAGGGTGGTTGCCAGCATAGCTTGGCGCCTATAGGCGCCAAGCTATTCTGGCAACCACCCTTGAACTATCATGGTCGATCTGTCTTCTAGATTGTAACGCAGTCCTCAGAGGACAACTCCAAAATGTGGGTATTTCGTACCTGAGACACAATGCATTAACTTACATTTGATCATGTCGATAAGGACGTAGACGCCAGCCCCTATCACCACCGCAGCCATGCTGATGCCTAGAATCACGATGGCGCACTTGGTGACCCGAACCTGACACTCGGGGGTCAGTACGCAGCACATCAAGCCGTACAGAACGAAAATCATGGACAGAACCGGCGTGGTGATGTGGTACGGTGCTCCTGTCAGCAATTCCACGCCCACCTGTGAGACAAATAGATTTTACAAAGTTACTTTTGAGTTTTTTTTGTTTTTTTTAATAATTTATTTTCATTTGATAGCAATGGTATTTTAATAAACGTGTGCTATCTGGATCCCATTCTATTCCAATATTAACCCGTTCAGTGACGAGAAAATGTCAACACAACACAACTGCAAGAGGTATAGATCCTCATGAGCCCACGCTCATGAGGATTTATACCTCTTGCTGACACCACTTTAAATCCCCGTTCCTAGGACAGCTAGGGTTTATTTGATGTTGAACTGACAAAGACTGCAGAAACATCACAGTTTCCGTCAACGGGCTCTGAACGGGTTAAATAAACGTGTTCAAGTCTTTGATTTTGAGTTTTTCGGCTCCAAGCCATACGGTGAAAAATCGCACACTGTTACACTACATGCACACGTATACAGTAGAACCCGTTTGGAACGACCTCCTTCGTTTGCACGAAAACAGTTGTCTTGAAATGCAGGTGGTCACTCAAGGGATGTCTTGAATGGCTCAAAGAGGGCACTGGTCATTTAAAACTGTCATTTAGGTGGTGGTTGTTAATGAAAAGCGCTTTCCCGTTCTATCAGGTCCCTCAAAACAGGTTTCACTATATTATTTGTTGTCCACCTGTGACATAATAGATGTCCTAACTTACTGACTGCCGGCACACCACGGACATCACCCAAATGCAAGAGGCATAGATCCTCCTGTGCCCCCGCAGTTGCGGGGGCACAGGAGGATCTACGCCTTTTGCTGTGGAGGAATGCCTCTGGCTGACTCCACTTTGTAACTATGCTTCTTGGGCGATTGAGGTTCTCTGGCGCTGAGTAAACCCTGAGTAGACTTTATCATACACATGTACTTAACCCTCTTGTGCATGCAGCCACCAAAACTGTGAATAGATTTGTTTGCTGCATGCGCAAGAGGGTTAACCCTTTGGCTGTCGGTAGCAGTGTGTGTCGCGATGATTCCTGCAGGAACCATGGCGACAAACACCGCTACAGACAGCCAAAAACAGAAACACACTAAACTTGTACACACGGCGGTCGAGTTCAACTTACAGTCAGCATAACCACGGTGGTGCCAGGGGAGAAAATCACGATGATAAACAACTGCACGAGGTAGAGGGCGTACATGAAGGAGAAGCAGCCGTTGCTGCGCATGAGCCTCGGCAGGTTCCGGAAGACGAGGAAGGAGTTGGCGAAATCGGACAGGATCCAGCGTCGTCTTTGTTTGATGAACTCTCCCACTGTGTCCGGGCAGTACGTGCTGTTCATGGCGTATGTGGAGTAGCGGAGTTTCCAGCCGCGCATCATCATTAGCGTGCACATCCACCGATCCTCGCCTGCCACAGAGGAGATGCTGATAAGATGGCTGAAGTGTTGTGAATGAAATCAAGGAAGGACGTACAGGAGAACCTGTTTTAGCGACAACACTTTTTTCTGTATGAAAAAAGTGACCTCAGAAAACAAATGGTCTCTAAAGAGAAATCTTGATGGACTTTGTTTTTTTAAAAAGTGTCACCAGTCATTAAAGACCACCATTTAAATGGCTACAGGCACATACACGCCCGGACAAACATGTGATATCGCACGATTTCCCCGGGCTTTATAACCGTTTCACTGCCGTGAAAAAAAGAAACTTTAACAGGATCTAACTGCAAGAGACATTGATCCTCATGAGCCCCCGCGAATGCGGGGGTTCATGAGGATCTAAGCCTCTTGCTGAGCCCAATTTGTACCCATGTTTTGTTGGGACGGTTGTGGCTTTTGGTGGCTGACAAAGCAAAGATTTTCAGAAACGAAATATGCGCCGAGTGGCAGGGAAGGGATTAATCCACTGTTTTCGTCGAAGTACGCGCAATTTTGACCTGCTTTTGACTTCCGGAAGTCCTCTTTTTCTGGGATAGGCTTCTACACCGTGTCGATCTCTTCACCAGAGACTGGAAAACCTTTAGACATTGTAGCTTGTGTATGTTTAGCTTGCAAACAAATCTGTACTGTCTTTTCGATGTGCCGTATGATGCACTTTTTTAAAATGGCAAAATCGATAAAACTCTTCCAACCTGTGTCCTTGGTGAACACATCCCCAGCGCGCGTGGTTGGCTCAGAGTAATGCTGGACCACATCTTCAATCGCCTCGGCACGGTAGAGGCTGAAGCAACCTGGGCAGCACATCACGGACCCGATCACGTTCTGGGCGCTCTTGATCATCCAGAAATCTGAAGGAAAAAAGTCGTATGTCAGAAATTCCTGAAATGTTCACACGTTCAGTTAAAACGTTAAACGTTTAGGGCTTAACGCCTTTTGTCAAAGACGGGGCACCGAAATAGGGTCTGGACAAATTTTGACCCGAGCTGGATTCGAACCCGGGACCTTTCGGTCGAGAGTCGGACGCTCTACCACCGAGCCACCCAGCTCCCCTCGCCCGTTAAGTGTCCGTTGACGGAAACTATGCTTCTGCACTTCTTCGTTAAGTCAACATCAACAAGCCCTAGCTGTCCTAAGACATGAATTTAAAGTGAAGTCAGCAAGAGGCATAGATCCTCATGAGTCCCCGCAACAGTGGGGGCTCATGAGAATCTATACCTCTTGCAGATGAGTTGTGTTCACATTTTCTCGGCACTGACCTGGCTAAAGCTTCAAGACCAAACAGGTGATTGCCAAGAGTGTAAACAGAAAGAAAGAAATGAAAAAGAAAGAAAAATACTATCAAAGAAAGAGACTCGCTTCGAAAGTACAGACAACTGGGAAACAAATGAATGGGCCCACCGTTATCGTTTTAACGGGGTGTTATTTTTTCCATTAAACAAAGTAAATTCGTGCATTTAAGCCTGCAGCAGGAAACGATTTCGGCGTGATCAATATGCAATTAAATTTTGGATTTTATTTCAAAAAAGCATATAATCCTGGATGACAAAACACGTCTTTTTGTCGTTTGTTGTAAATAACAACAAAAATAACTAGTAATTTAGTAGCTTAAATTATTACACCAACTTTGCAATTTTACTCGAACGCTTGAAACAGTTTAGCAATATCATAGCAAGTTTTCAGTTCCCGACAGGCTGCTTTTTTTTATTCAGCTCTCCTCATCTTCTCACACTTAACACATTCTGCCCCGAAATCCCCAGATGTTGAAGTTGCACTCTGAAGGACTGTATTACAATTTTAGAGACAGATCGAGCATGATAGTTCAAGGGTGGTGCCAGAAAAGCTTGGCGCCTATGGGCGCCAAGCTATTATGGCACCACCCTTGAACTATCATGCTCGACCCATTTGTTGCTGCGGTGTGTCCGGGGCTGAATGCGTTAAACCACGTGACTCTTACTGACGGTACCGATCGGCGAGAAAGACGCGTAGTTACGCGTCTTTTCCGCCGCACGGTATTGTCAGTATCAAAGGGGCGTAACTATATTATGCGAGTGCGTCTTTTCCGGTATCATCAGTAGCAACAAAGGGATTAACAACTGAAAGTGACACTCCCATCTCACCTTTAGCGTACTCGAATATCTGGTACCAGACTATAGGGTTGACTTTCTTGCCCATGGGGTAGGTCCTCCCGCAAGCGGCACCCAGACGTAGGTCCTCATTGCAAACGTTGACAAGGTCCAAGACAGCGGCATCGTTGAAAAGCATGTCAGCATCCGTGGCCAGAATGTATGTGTGCTTGTCGTAGGTTCCTGGAGCCTAAAAAAAAGAAGCGTAAAAAAAGAATATTAATGATGCAGTAAACCTGTCAATTTTACTATCTCATCATCAACGCCATCACCAATATTGGGCCAACGTCGGCCCAGTAACCTTTCGCCCAATAACCTTTAGCCCTAAAACCTTTGACAAACAAATTACCGTACCTGTGGAACCTCAACCTGAACGGAGGTGAAATTGTTCTCTTCTTCCGACACGCCGTCTGATATACAGAAGACAACTGGTGCCGACAGCTCCTCGTACTGGGAAGAGATCTGGAGCCCAGACAACGGGTCATGTTCCGTCAGCTGAGCCGGGGACGCCCCTTCGTACTTCCTGCAACGACAACAGTGTGTCATGGTCTGTATTTGTGGAGGATACGGTTGTAAATTTGCACAGTGCCAAATTATGAGATGGCAACGTTTAAACTAAATAAGTGATTTAAACTTTGGGAAAGATGTGCTCTTCACAAGAAACAAAATCCTATTACGTGTTTCCTTAACCCGTGTAACCCCGACACAAACAGCAGGGAGATGGCGCCAAGCTAATCTGGCACTACCCTTCAATTAGCATGGTCGACCCATCTCCTGCAAATATGGGACCTTTCGGCCTTGATGTTAAATGGGTTAATAAAAAAACTTCCAGCATTCACGAGATGGAAACTAATTAACCTCAAAAGTAAATGAAATCATCATACACAGAAAATGTTAACCTTTACACAGGTAAACTGAATCGTCGCACCTGCTCAAGAACTCAGGTAGCCATTTAGGTGGGTCCTCCTCCCCGTCGTCCGGGATGTAAGCGGGGTTGAGCTTCCCGTGCAGGAAGTGAGTGGACAACAGGCTTCCGTAACTGCTCGTATCTTTCATCGTGGAGGACGCTGATTCGCTTGCGTTACCTACAAAAAAAAATGGGACACGCAAACCGCAATTAGAATCTATGAATTTGTCCACGCCAGTAAAGATTAACCCATTCACTAGAAATACGCGACCGCCACCCATCTGCCAGAGGCAACGAACCTCATGAGGGGCGAATGAGAATATATAACTCTTGCAAATGAAGGAGGCTGCCTAAATTCACTGAATATTATGAACTCCGTGCAATATCTGGCCTGCGTCTGATACAGAGATAACCTCGACTGTGACGATTTGAGCCTGTCAGCAAAGCGCTTGAACAGATATCAAGAACGGAAATATTCACCACTGTGTGCTGGTCTGTGATTTTGGACTTTTCGGCCTCTAGGCCGTAAAGTCCGAAATCACAGACCACCACACAAATATTGTGCACTCATAAAGCTGCGTCAAATATTTGATTCGCGTCAAATATTACTCATCCAATGATGTCTCACCGTCTTCCGGAGGTTTCTGGGTTTGTCGCTGACTTGACCTCTGACTCGACCTCTGACTGGACGCAGCAGAGATAGTGGACATTTCATCAGCCACGTCTATGCCCTGGTCGGAACTCTGCTCGGACCCGTCTCTGCTCTCGATGATTGAGTTCTTGTCTTGGTTATCGCTCTTGGCGTCGTCCTCAACTTTAAGTCCGTTGAGGAGGGTGCGTATCTGCACCAGTATCTCGCTGTTCTTGTCGTCTGGTGAGTCTTTCCTGATATTCACAGTGTCCGTAGATCCGCCAAACCCGTTCTGTTCAAGCCCTTTGTAGCCTGCATCAAATCCATGGGAGTTAACCCCCTTGTGCGTGCTGCCACCGGTGCTGTGAACAGCATCGGTGGCCGCAGGCACAAGAGGGTTACCGGTGCTTCCGAACGCCGTGATGTCTCCCAGTCTGGCGGAGCCTCCCAGTCCGGCGGTGACTTTAATGCGGTGGTCGAGGATGTACTTCATGTACATGACCTGACTCCACCGCTTCTTGGCCTTGACGAGGGACGAGTCTTTGAGGTGTAGGAAGAGCGGCATCCCGCCAGGCAGGATGCAGGTGATCTGAATGCCGCACGGCGTCTTGTGGATGGTACTCTCCGCCCGCACCACAGAGAAACACGTCTCCACCAGGGACATCAGCTGCAGAGCAAACTCTTTCAGCGTGAACCCGTCCGCACCGTTGTCCAAAAAGATGTGCGATTCCAGGTACACGTTGGCGTCTTTCAGTTTCTGGGACCGGGAGACTTTTGACAGACTACGTAGCAGCTGTTCCATCTCGTAGTCCGCCTCCCTGTACATGGTGGTGCAGAGGAAAACGCGGCTCCGCTTGCCACCCACGGGTAAGCACTCGCCAAACATGATGGAGAACGGATTGTAGTTGAGGAAGAGATTCTGGTCAAAACACACACTGTTGTAGCTGATGCTTAGAAAGTTCTCGATTTCGGGTCTAAACAAAACGTCGGCAGGTGCAAAGTAGCTTTTCCTGAGCGCCATGAAAGGAATGATCCAAAGAAAGACGGCCACAACGAGCACGGCGATAGAGGAGTTGTTTACGGTGCACACGTGCGTTCCTATGTCAATCTTCACGCTGTCTGTGCACACTAGGAGGAAGAAGGCTGACGCTAGAACTGTGGAGACTACTGTGGGAACCACCATGGAAGAGCGCGTGGCCGTGTAGTAAGCCCCGAGTCTGGTCAGCAGGCAGGCCGCCACGTTGACCATACTGTGAATCACCAAAGCGTACACCAGCTGTTTGTTTCCGTTCAGCTGCTGGAGCCCACTCCACAGAAACTGTGGAGCCTCTTCCAGCTCCATCTTCTCTACACCCATGGTGGCTGTCAGAATGGAGAAGCCCACTGTGGACACCACCCTCACCACACCCAGCAGGAGGGTGATGTTCTGCCTTGTGGCCACGGACGACGTGTCGGCACACAGTAGGTGTTGCCGGACCGGCTGGCACCACACCACGGACAGCGCCACCACCGCCGCCACCAGCGACACCGCCTCCGCGGCGTCAGCCACTTTGAGGACGACCAGCATGCTGGCCAGCACGACGAAGACGCAGAGACCGAAGGCGGAGGCCACGCAGTTCAGCACACGCCGCTCCACGGGCTCGTCTTCGTCCTGGGACAGGTCTAGCGGCTGCAGGCGCTTCTGTAAAGGCAAAGAGAGACAAACCTTGTAAGTAAAAGACCTTCGGGCCGACTTTCGCCGCAGTGGGCTCGTACACAGCTGTGCGCGGGTCCACTGCGGTCGACGTCGGCCCGAGGTCTTTTACTTACTGGGAAATAAACACAATCATTATTTTATTTTATTATTTCGTTTAATTATTTTATTTTGTTATTTCATTTCATTTCATTTTATTTCATTATTTCATGTCATTTATTTTCATTACGAATTAAAGTATAAAAACACCTCTTAACTGAAATATAACATCACCACGTTTTAACTCACGCACTGACAGTGACCATGAACAATATTTCTGAAATCATTGAAGGGGTTAAACACATTTCTCCGTTGCAGCAATAACGTGCATGACGAACTCACTCTGGTAGGTTTCCATTGGCTGAGCAAAATTTGCAGCAGTAGCAGCACGTTCATGAGCGGAAGTACGGAGTACACAGGTAAAGCTGACGCCACCTCTAGCGTGAAAAACGTCATGGCTGCTGACTCCAAAATGGCGGTGAAAATGCCCTGAAATGGAAGATATATTGTAAAACTTGATAATAGACTTTGTAGGTTTTTATCTTGGCCGTTCTATTTCATAACTTATTTAGAATTAGTGTCATTTCTTTAGAAATTACGTTATTGTTTCTTTTGTTGTTGTTGTTGTTTTGTTGTTGCTTGTTAGATTACTTTTTAAATTATTTGTATTACAATAGTGTTTATATAAACATTTTACTACTACTGCTACTACTACTACTACTGCTACTACTACTACTACTCTACTACTACTACTACTACTAATTATTATTATTATTATTATTATTATTATTATTATTATTATTATTATTATTATTATTATTATTATTATTATTATTATTATTATTATTATTATTATTATTATTATTATTATAAACGTGAGAAATAATACGTCATTTTACCAGCAGTGTAACGTGGAAGGACGGCCAGTGAAGCAGAGTTCCCGAAACTAGCAGAGTGGAACCCCATAATGTTCTTGCTACTGATATCACTTCCGGCACGACCAAAACGAGGCAGAGAGTTGCGTACCTGGAAATGATAGTAAAGATTCACTCACCATTGATAAACATAATATGGTCATCACCTGACATGAATTAACACATTCTACCCCAGGACGGAAAATCCCCAAATTTTGAAGTTGCCCTTTGAAGGACTGTATTACAATTCTAGAGACAGATCGAGCATGATAGTTTAAGGATGGTGCCAGAATAGCTTGTCGCCCTTATGCGCCAAGCTATTCTGACATCACCCTTAAACTATCATGCTCGATCCATATCTAGTTATGGTGTGTCCGGGTTAAATGGGTTAAAACGACCCCTTCCCTGTAGATGTCTGATCCCCTCTACCCCTCACCCAAACACACACGCCTACCCTCTCCCTCGCTCGTCTTCCGCATGGGGGCTCATGAAGATGCATGTGTATTGTTTAGTGATGCTCTGTGGATTCTAGCAGTGGATGAGTCCGTCATATCGTTAGCTTTGATGCTATCAGTTGTCCCCATTTTGACATACTTACCGAAAAACAACAAAATTATAGACGATTTCCGGAAATCAGACGAAGAACAGATTTGCACGTGTTTCGTCGAAAACAGTGGCTTAAAAAAGCCCGGACAAACATGCAATATTGCCTGCTTTTAAGGTACTATTTTCGTCAAAACACGCGCAAATCTGGCAAACTTCTGCTTTCCGAACAACGGCTGTTCACTAAAGTATCTTTTCTCTCATATCCTTCTTCGCATAATCTTGTCTTCGTTCTTTCTCCTATTTACACAGTGTCGCCGCAGTCTGTACAAATTTGCAGAGACAGCTCAGACCAACGTTTTTGCCACTGTAAGATGAGCCCCCGATGAATCCTTCCAAGAAAGTCCACACGTGTCTGATTTACAGCAAGAGTCATAGATCCTCATGAGCCCCCGCAGTTGCGGGGGCTCATGAGGATCTATGCCTCCTCGTTACGCTCGTTCCTACTCGATCTATGCCTCCTCGTTACGCTCGTTACGCTCGTTCCTGAAACTTTTGATTCATTTTTTTTTCCGAGAGAGGTATAAGTAGTGGCAAATGGATTTTCAGCATTGTAGAACTCCTGTTGGGTTCCTCTGTGTGAGAGATATATACTAAAATGCAGAACGCATAAGACCTTGACCCTAGTGAGTTCCTGCAATGGAGGTGTGTACAAATATTATTTTGTGTGACGCCTCCGTATAATTAATAACAAATGTCTCTCTTTTTCTTTAAAAAAATTCAACTTATTTGTAATGAATTAATAGCTAGAACTTTGATTAGTCACTGTATCTGTTAAGGCTTGGTCCGGTTGAACAACCTTCTGATCAGGTCATCCAAAGTGAAAAGCTGTAACCCTCTTACTGCCTCACTGACAGCCACAGTTTGCGGTATACTGTAGGCACAAAGTGGTGTCAGCAAAAGGCATAGTTCCTCATGGGCCCCCGGAACTGCGGTGGCTCATGGAGATCTTTGCCTCTTGCAGATGATTGTGACGTTCATATTTTCTTGTCAGTGAAAGGGTTAATTACGAAACGCATCCTTATTTTTGTAAAGGTCAATTAATATACTATAACGTTCGGGTGAGCAATCAAGAATTAATTTCCAACGCGGAGATGTCCAATGGTCGGTATGTGTAGAGTAGCAGGACAGTTTGGAAGATAGGCAATGCTATGCCTAAAACTCTAATCCTGAATGAAAACGTTACATCATCATCATCATCGTCTCTCTCTCTCTCTCTCTCTCTCTCTCTCTCTCTCTCTCTCTCTCTCTCTCTCTCACCCCCCCCCTCTCTCTCTCTCTCCACCCTCCACCCCCACTCTCTCTCTCTCTCTCTCTCTCTCTCACTTTAAGACGTACCACTGGTTGAGCGGAGCTGTGCCTTTCAATGTCCACAGATACAGCAGGCTGGTTTTGGAGGCGGTCAGCAGAACAATGCCACATGCGGCCAGTACCAGGGCTGCGAGAATCTGTCACGAAAATAAATATAACCATTGCCACTATCGTAATATGGTTCATTTGCCAGCACTATCGTCTTTAATACTCATGTGTAGCAGTCGGTATCATAGTCACAACAGCCGCTGTCGACGTTGTCACTTTTATTAACCCCTTAACTGCCGGGGCAAGGCGAACGCTACCAAGCAACAAGAGACCTAAACCCTCATGAGCACCCGCGGGGGCTCATGAGGGTTATGTCTATTATCCAGTCCTGTGGTGTTCTTAATGTATATTTTCGTCCCATTCACATCTGTGTTTTTTTTTTCTTCGCGGATGCCGGTCAATGTGTAGCCATTTCAGACGCGCAATTCGTGATCACTGGCAGCCCAGCGAAGGGCTTTGCGTCATCGTCGCCGATATACTATTGTCGTCATCGAGTCGTCATTAGGTTACCTGTGTTAATCGCAGGCGACTGTTATGACGAACTTTGCGACAACGTAGCAATTGTCACAAAGCTCTTGGACGATCCCTGACGTTTCCACGTTTTAGTTGTGAAATAGCTCGTGCACATGCAAGACAAACTGTGTGACAATTTGTTACAAAACTTATGGAGGCGTTTATGTGCCCTTTGTGGCACTTTTTACATTGTTCGTTACAAGTAGCTATCACAAAGTGTAAGCTATTGTGATCGGTAAGTGCAACGAACTTTACTTCGAAAAATAGCGTGGCTCGGGTCATCTATTAACTCATTTGAGGCGAACAGCATCCGGATACGCGGCTTAAGCCGCGTGTCCGGATGCAGTTCGCCTCGAATGTGTTAAGTGTTGCTAGTTCAAAGTCGAAGTCAGAGCAGTACTTCTTCTTCAGTAATTCCAATATTGTGAAAAGCGAAATTTGCATTGTATTACAACGAAAAGCTGTATTTTTCACCAAAAAATAGACTTTCTGTCTTTTGCCTTCGTGGGACAGAGGACACTCATGTTGACAGATTCTGTGCACTCTGTGACTTTCTCCCGTATGGGTGGGATCCTGAGGAGGGTTGTGGGGTGGTGAGTCGGAGGTGGGGGTAATGAAGGAGGGAAGGAGTGGGGTGGGCGGGGAGGGGGGGCGGGTGCTGGTGATGCAATTGGGTCATCAGACAGTCAAACTCTTGGGCATCTGGCCACTATGTTGAGCAGCTGACGTGCAGGATCAAATTGGGTCCATGCGTCAGCTCGAGACTGACTCACATAGTGTGCAGACCTCCCGGCCCGTTCTTTGTGTCTTTTCATCTTCCACTGTTAAAGTCAACTGCGAGACACTTTGAGATCACTGAGACTGCGTAGACCGCCGCGACAGGCCACGAGTCGTGCCCTAAAAACCTGGCGCCTGAAAAGGCGCCAGGCTTATAAGACGCGACTCCTGAGCTGTTACGTTCGATCCATCTCCCGCAACTCTTACACGATGCTTGATTTTTGTTGTTTTTTCAGCAGGAGAATCAGAGATGTGTGTTCATTACATCTGAACGGAGAGGGGTGTGTATAGGACCGCTGTCCTAGAATTTGCCAACCAACCCGATGTAAAATATACCAACTCCAATGTAATTCTGCCTTGCGAAGCGGAGGGCAAAAAGAGAGCAGGTCCATTTTGGTGAAAAGCAAGATTGTCATTGTGTTGCAAAGAAAATATCGCTTTTCAGAAAAATGGACTTGCTGTCTTTTCCTTCAAGTTCACAGGGCAAATCTGTTACAGAAGGGGGTGAGTGGTTCATAAAATCCAGACCGGTAGAGTCAGTGTCAGGTGTGTAAAATGCAATGGAAATAAACGACAAAAATTAACCAATTTAACCCCGACGAACTACAGCAGAAGAAGGTTCGACCATGATAACTGAAGGATAGTGCCAAGTTAGCTTGGCGCTATCAGGCCATCAGGCGCCAAGCTAACCTGACACTATCCTTCAATTATCAGGGACAATCCGGGCCATTTCCTGCAACCGGTACTTAGTCGTTAAGTGACATTTCTAAAATTTTGGAAATACAGTCTTGCGGCTAACTGGGTTAACGGAAAGAAGGAAGAAGAAAGACAAACCAGATTTAGAACAACAAAAAAAGATAAATACTTCGGGATAATGAAAACAAAACAGTTAACTAAATTTATGATCAATTACGGAAACTGCTTTGTCTTTGTCTGGAGAGTGTCTCTTCTTTGCTTTGTTGTTTTCTTGTATGGCTTTACAAGGACTGTCTTTTGTCCATCACAAAATCGCGCATTCGATATTCAGATCTGAACCATTCATTAATTTATATTCCCTATCATCAGGCATTCATCATTACACAATGGGTCCCGCGCACGACTGCGCGTGGGCCCATTGCGGTCGACGTCGGCCCGAAGGTCGTTTGCTTATTAGATAAGCACGAAAACCACCACCACAAAAAAATAAAAATAATAATAAAAATGCGGTACGCAAGAGACCCAATTCCACCCTGCCCACTATCTCCTCATTGGAGCTCTCACACAACACGCAAAAGGCCATCGGGCCACCATCATTCGCAAACTTCGCTCGACAAAAGTCGGCTGGCCTCTTGCTGACCGCTCACCCGTACCCCATTACCGTGCCCCAAACGTTTCCTTATTTCCCCTCCTTGTTTCCTTCCTTTTCCTTTTTAAGTCCCTTCCATTTATAGAAGGGACTTTGTAGGACGGATCGCGGTGGAGCGAATTTAATAGCATGTCCATCATGTCAAAGGTGGGCAGGCCTAAACCTCTCACAACCGTGTGAAGTAACAAGATACAAATTACGTCATGTCTAGTTACGCTAACCTCGCTGCTGAACGTACTTTTGGCGCGAAGCGCCGTATCTGCGTATGTATGTATGTATGTGTGTGCGTATGTATGTAAACAAGAAAATCTCCGGATATTTCTGTACACACAAGCTTGAAACTTGGCGAAATACGTTCTTAAAGGGGTGACTAAGAGAGCCTCCGAGCATATTGTAATTGAATGTCTCATTTAGACATAAACAACCGTTTATAGGAAGTCGGTTGACCCAGATTAGAGTCCGTAATTTTTGTTATATTTACCTGAAATTTTGAGTGTACCTAGTTAGTGTTTGGATATTGATTATTTAAAGACATTGGATGAGTTCGTTAGCCAGCTTTGTATCCTTTCAAAATTCTTTAGTAAAAGTTAATGATTTTCATCAAAAAAAGAATTAAAACAGTAAAAAAAAAACTTGACTTCTAGAGAAAGTCAGACAGTGGCGGTGACGTAAAAGAGGCAACTCCGTCACCACGCAGACATTGACATAATACTCTAAATATGACGTAATTCTCTCTAGCGCACCGAAGTCTCTCTCTCTCTCTCTCTCTCTCTCTCTCTCTCTCACACACACACACACACACACACACACACACAGACATGCGCGCATCTTCAAGAGGCATAGATCATCATGCGCTCATAGAGCGCATGAGGATCTCTCTTGGAGACGTTTGGAGCGCGCGCGCATACAATACAACACAATACAACTTTATTGTCTGTTCGAGTCCAGGCACGACAGAAATTTGCCTTTCGGCTCGTCATGAAACAACAATATAAGACATTAACAAACGCTGCAAAAGCATATAATGAAAAATTATCATTGCAGCAATCTATCACAAGCAATCTGTTACAAGATGGGAGGTAATGTTAAGTAGATCATACTTATCGCGGCGTTATAAACGAGAGTTCAAAATCGAGACAGCAGTTGGAATAAAAGACTTCTTAAAAACATTCCTTTTGGCAAGTGGCATGTTGAAACGTCTGCCTGATGATAGCATTTGAAACTGATCAGAGAGTGGGTGACTAGGATCATTGACAATGCTAGCAGCTATCCTTCGGACAGCTCTATGGTACAGATCATCTACTGGGTACTGTCCTAGGCCAATGATCTTCTCAGCTGTTCTGACGATACGTGACAGTCTGCCCCTGTTTTTCATACTGAGATTGCCATACCAAGCAGTGATGTTAAACAAAAGCAAATGAAAGCACTAACACACACGCACGCACGCACACTCTCTCTCTCTCTCACACACACACACACACACACACACACACACACACACACACACACACACACACACACACACACACACACACACACACACACACACACACACACCACACATACACACATCGTCGCGCTTTTAGAAGAGCATGCAGGTGACCCGTTATAGCTAGTTTGGAGAAAGACATTGGATGAGTTCGTTAGCCAGCTTTGTTTGTACCCTTTCAACTTCTTTAGCAAAAAATAATTCTTTTCAGAAAAAAAATTAAAACAGTAAAATACCTTGACTTCTGGAGAAAGTCAGACAGTGCCGGTGACGTAAAAGAAGCAACTCCGTCATCACGCAGACATACTCTAAATATGACGTAATTCTCTCTCTCTCTCTCTCTCTCTCTCTCTCTCTCTCTCTCTCTCTCTCTCTCTCTCTCTCTCTCTCTCTCTCTCTCTCTCGCTCGCTCGCGCTCTCTCACACATATGCGCGCATCTCCAAAAGGTATAATAGATTTTCATGTGCACCGGCGTAGGGCGCATGAACATCTATGCCTCTTGAGGATGTTTGAAGCGCGCGCATGCACGCGCTCACACGCACACGCATACACACACATCGACGCGCTTTCAGAAGAGCATGCAGGTGTACTTAGCATAGCATGTAGCAAGGTAAAGTCAACCTGATCAACTTTCACCCAAATTATAGCAAGACTAAAAATGTACCGTGAAATTATAGTTTTGTCACCATTTTAGCTTACACCAGTCTTGAAGCGAAAGCGAAACTCATATCACGTAAAATATAAAATTACGTAAAAACAACAACAACAACAATAAAAAATACGTCATGACAAATGACGTTTGACAAACCAATGACGCGAATGCACTGCGCGCGGCCCTTACAGAGTTCACTAAGACGCATTGGCACATCTGCGAGTTTTTTTTTCAAAAGGAGATATTTCAACATCAGAATCAAGTCAAAGACAAAAGGTAGAGACCCTTGACAGCGAAGACAGCCCTCATATAGAAGAGACTTTGTGGGTTATGGTTCATCCTATCTTGTCTTCTCT
Organism: Semisulcospira habei; assembly: GCA_036245525.1. Lineage (NCBI taxonomy): Eukaryota > Metazoa > Mollusca > Gastropoda > Semisulcospiridae > Semisulcospira > Semisulcospira habei. The sequence continues at coordinate 217,727,965 of BTPG01000002.1, read as the reverse complement.
TCACCGGAGACGAAAATACCCTTCCAGACATCATGTATACGGACCTGATCATGTTGACTGAGAAAACCGTGTTCGTGCCCTTTTCCGCGCAGCCTCAACTTTTCAACACGCAGTCTATCACTAATACAAATCCAAAGTCTGCAAAATGATCTCCGAATCTAAACGCAAACACCTTCAAAACCAAATCCTGGAATCCACCTCTTCCAAAACCCTCTACGCCACCATGAACACACTCCTAGGCACTTCTAAAGACTCTCCTCTCCCCAACACACACAGCAAAGAAGAACTCCCGTCTGCTTTCTCTACCTATTTTTCGGACAAAATCCAAAATCTTCGCGACACACTCGACACCCTGCCTCCTCCGCCTTGCCCTCCCGACCCCACCTTTTCCGGCACTCCCCTCTCGTCCTTCCGCACCGTCTCTCAGGATGAAGTCCTCAAGACCATAAAATCCATGCCCTTCAAAACCTGCGAACTTGACCCCCTCCCAGCTTCTCTCTACCGTGACGGCCTTCCAAAACTTCTACCCTTCATTACCGACATCATCAACGCATCTCTAGAAAACGGCTCCGTCCCCGATATCTTCAAGTCCGCCATCGTCCGTCCTCTCCTCAAAAAACACAACCTCGACCCAAACGAACTCAAGAACTATCGCCCAGTCTCCAATCTCTCTTTCCTGTCCAAGCTTCTTGAAAAGGTTGTTCTCAACCAGCTCAACCTCCATCTCACCGACAACAACCTCCTCAGTCCATTCCAGTCTGCCTATCGCAAACATCACAGCACTGAAACAGCCCTTCTACATATCTTAAACGAGCTGCTTCTCTCCACTGACTCTGGCAACATCTCCCTTCTTACACTACTCGATCTCTCTGCCGCCTTTGACACTATAGACCACTCTATCCTCCTCCACCGACTCCACCACTCCTTCGGCATCACTGACTCTGCTCACTCCTGGTTTCTCTCCTACCTCTCTGACAGACAGCAGTCCGTCACCATCAACGGCGTCTCTTCCAACCCGGTAACGCTCTCCTGCGGAGTTCCACAGGGATCCGTCCTGGGCCCGGTCCTTTTCACACTCTACACCTCTCCTCTGTCCAACATCATCCAGTCTCACCGCATACACCACCACCTCTACGCTGACGACTCACAACTGCAAGACAAAGACAAACTCGACAACACTCAGTCACTACTGACTCGCACGGCTGACTGCTACAAAGACGTGAAAAACTGGATGACAGCAAACAAGCTGAAACTGAACGACGACAAAACGGAAGCCATGCTGGTGGGCACTCGCCAAAAACTCTCCCAGCTCCCTCCCTCTCTCCACCTTCAACTCGATAGCACCCCCATCTCCCTCTCTGACTCGGCCAAGAACCTCGGCGTCATCCTCGATTCCTCTCTGTCCATGACCAACTTCGTCTCCGCCACGACCCAGGCATGCTATTTCCACCTTCGCCGCATCAGTCAGATCAGAAAATACCTCACTACCGAAGCTGCCACCAAACTTGCTGTCTCTCTCATCTTATCTCGCATTGACTATTGCAACTCTCTCCTTTCCGGTCTCCCTCACTCCACCATCTTCACTCTCCAACGCGTCCAGAACAATGCTGCCCGCCTCGTCCTCAGAAAGAAAAAATCCGACCACATCACACCCCTGCTCAAACTCCTTCACTGGCTCCCCATCCCCCAACGCATCCAATACAAAGTTCTGTCTCTCTGCTACAAATCCCTGAACAACTGCGCTCCTGCCTATCTCTCCAACTTACTTCACCCCTACACACATTCCCGCTCCCTCCGCTCTGCCTCCGACCCTCTCCGCCTCCACATCCCTCGCACCAAACTTAACACTTTCGGTCCCCGCTCCTTCTCCGTCTACGGTCCATCCATCTGGAACACTCTCCCACTCTCTCTCCGTCAGAAACACTCTCTCTCCTCCTTCCAGTCCGCCCTCAAAACTCACCTCTTTCAACAGTTTTAGCACTATATCACCGCACTCCCTACCCCAAGCTGACCGTCGTAATGTATTTCACTGTTTGTGGTACGTGAGTCATTGTCTAAAGCGTGCGCATGCGTGCGCGAGTTGTGAGTGTGCGCTTAGAGTTATAATTATTATAAGATAAGCGCATTATAAATACCGTAATTATTATTATTATTACAAACAGGGGAAAAGCCACCGGTGATTCTCAGCCAAAGGCCGTGCACGCATGTATCAGTTTTTTTTTTAGTCTGGCATGCTGGAAAAAGAGGGGAAATTAAATGTCTAGTCCTTTTCCATGTTCGTGAGGTTCGACACGTGTGAAGTTGTCGCCGCCAACCTTCAAGTAGGCTGCCGATTGCTCACACTCGTTGCCTCCACTGATTCCGTCTACCGACTGACGTGGTTGCGAATCGAGGGGAACAACCAGTGTGCCGGTGCTATGGCGGCGTCGCCTCGGCGGATGTAGATGAGATGATGGCTATGGGGGAGGATGGGGGAGGTGGGGTGTTGGGGGGGGGGGGTGTTTTGGATGTGCCCAGTAAGCAAAGGTCCTCGGACCCACGACGGCCGCAGTGGGCCTGTGCACGGCTGTGCGCGTACCCACTGCGGCCGTCCTGGACCCGAAGACATTTTGCTACTGGGGTGGAAGGCAGGGATCCCGAGACCCACACGCATTGGCCATCTGATTCTTTTTTTCTTTTTTTTTTTTAACCCTTTCAGTGCTAGTCGACGCAGATTGTGTTTCTCATTGCATTCTTTGATAACTCATTCTACCCCAACACCGAAATCCCAAAATGTTGCCATTGTCCTCTGAAGGCTGCATTGAAGTGCAGGACACAGAGCGACCATGATAGTTCAAGGGTGATGCCAGAATAGCTTGGCGCCCATAGGCGCCAAGCTATTCTGGCATCACCCTTGAACTATCATGGTCGATCCTTATCTTGCTGTAGTTTGTCTGGGATAGAATGAGTTAATCCCACACCAAAATGTCCTAGCTTTCCCAGGAACGTGCATTCCAAGTGGTGTCAGCAAGAGGCATAGATCCCCATGAGCTCCCGCAACTGCTGGGGCCTCATGGGGATCTATACCCCTTGCAGTTGAGTCGTGTTAACAATTTCTCGGCATTGCCAGAACGGGTTAAGCAAAAATGTAGTCGAGTTGCTGCTTGACACCTATCCACACCACAAACCCTCCCTCACTTTACATGGCAGCTGGGTGCTCAGGTGGTCAGTTGAGCCTTTGAGTTCGAATCTTGCTGGTGTCAACATTTCTACACACCCATTTCTAGTGTTCTGTCTTTGAAATCACCTTAGAGGTGGACAAACGACTTTTTGAAGTCTTAACGTTTTTCATTTTATTGCACTATGGGATCTCCTTCAATACTTGACATCATTTGGGGCATAGTAATAGTAATATTCTGCCCTACTAACCCATATCATACTGAGACTAAAAGCTTCAAATTTGTACACTGCCATACGCAAGCTACATTATAGTACTTACTGATAAGGCCATAGACCAATGGCTTCAGTTCAAGGGTGCTGCCAGAATAGCTTGGCGCCTAGAGGCGCCAAGCTATTCTGACACTACCCTTCAACTATTTTAGTCACACTTATTTCACACACCGGTGTATTCCGAATGATAAGGGTTAATGTCCACAAGAAAGTCCTAGACAAGCTGACGATGTAAAGCATCTTATCTTTCTTAGAACCAGTCGATCATACTGAACTTCTTTACTGCCGAAAAGAAGTAAACACGATCCAGATGCAAGTGACATAGTTCCTCATGAGCCTCCGCGATGCCTCCGCTATACCTCTAGCTGAAGCCACTGTGTATCTATGTTCCTTTGGACTGATTCGGATCTTTGACCCTGAATTCATAAAGGAGGCAGCCCTTCACCGCCAGTGACAGCAGATGCGTTTCTTAATCCGTTCAGTGATAGATGACGCAGACAGTGTTTCTACAGTCTTCGTTAACTGGTTACCAAACAACCCTAGCTGTCACAGGTATATGGATTTAAATATGGTGTCAGCAAGAGACATAGACCCTCATAAGCCCCCGCAGCCTCGGGGGTTCATGAGGATATATGCTTCTTGCAGTTAGATCGCGTTCATGTTATCTCGGCAGTGATGGGAGTTGAGAAGCATATGCACAGCTATACTGACAAGCACGCTGCTGGAGATGAGTTGACCGCGGTGGATGAAGGACAGAGCACCGAGTTTATCTCAACCAATCTCTCACGATGGATGAAAGTTATACAATTCATATCGACCAGTGTTTGCGCTAGGCTTCCTGACAATCGGTACTTTGTATTATTCAGTAGTACCTGGCCAAATTAGCGCCCACAGTCAAAATAGGACCTGCCCAAACGTATCGGTTTCTAATAAGGCCCCGGGAAAAAAAAATCGAACAACCGCGGTGGGTGTGGTGGTGGCCGCGGCGGTGGTGGTAGGGGTGGTGGTGGTGGTCGGGCGGGGAGGTGGAAGGGGTGGGTGGGTGTAGTGGGCTCACAAAAACACTGCAGAGAAACTTCAGTAGATTACGGTATTCTTCATATAGTTTCATATATTGGCTCCGCACTTGATATTTTCTGTCTCCGACCGGTATCGTACAAAATTATTATACCGACTTCTATTCTTATGTCCGGTATTAACCCCTTCACTGCCGAGAAAAAAGTGAACACGATCCAAGCGCAAGAGACATAGACCCTACGAGTACCCGCGACCAAATTGTGTCTATGTTTCTTGGACGCCGTGGGCTTTTGGTATTTGAATGAACCACAAACAAACAAAAAAACGTACGTACAGGGTACGTACAGTGGCAGGGGAAAAACCAGAAGGAGAATGACTGGTTAACGCAAACAGTGATCAGTCGACGGATATAAGGACGCAGTGTGGAGGAGATAGGGGTCAAAAGGTTCCTCGAGCTTTCACGGTCGACCAATACCAGGTGCTGGAAACGAAAATGTTGTACAGATTTGAAGGGCCCAGGTTAGAAGTGTCACTCTCCAAGTGCCAATCGCTGGAAAACGTTGCGTCTGCGTTTCTAAATGTCGAATTCTTTTTTGCACCTCTCTCGGTGCACTGTGCAAAGTCACGCCTCCGCGGTGCGCGAGAGAGCACGAGGTTTAATCCCTTCGCTGCCAGCGGCCACAAGTCTTGTTTGCGAACTCTTTGTAACTCGAACGCCAACGAAAGCCCGGCCGTCCAAAGAACATGGTTACGAAATAGAGTCAGCAAGAGGCATAGATCCTCATGAGCCCCCGCAAGTGCGGGGGCTCATGAGGATCTATGCCTCTTGCACATGGGTGGGGATAGTCACTTTTTTTCTCTCTCTCCGCGCGATGTCATAACAGCGCTTGTCAAAATGCATCCCGGGCAGTTAGGGGGGAATTAGTGAAGCTTGTTTGCGCGGAAGAGGTTTAACATTTCGCAGACTTTTTTTAGCATGAAAATTTGTCGCCAGCGTCGATCTTTGTCCTATAGAGGAGGGGGGAGGGCGAGGGGGAGGGGGGCAGCGGGGTGGTGGTTTTAGTGGTGGTGGTGGTGCGGTTGAGGGGTGGGGAGGGAGTCTTTTTGTACAAGGCATAAAGGTCTCGATGATCTCGATGTTATCCTTACAGGAAAAGGTGCGAGGTTAGCTGAATGTTCTGTGGTCAAACGCATATTGACACCAAGGAGGTGGTACGGACTCAACAACAAACACGTGTAATGCAGCCTTGATTAACTCATTTAAGGTGCCCGCATCAATAGTTGCATATTCTTTACGACACTTCCGCAACTATTGAAACTAGGCGCCTTGAGTGAGTTACATACGCACATACGCCTATATGTTTGTTTGTTTTTTTTTGTTAGACTTTTAAATTTATTGTCTTCTAGTTTTTCAGTGCGCAAAGGCCATCGGGCCGACGTCGGCCCGAAGGCGTTTAGCGCATAGTTTTTGTTGTTGTTGTTGTTGTTTTTTTTTTGTCTTTTCGGGGTTTTTTAACCCTTATTTTCGTGGGTTTTTTTCTTCTTCTTTTGTTCCATTTTTCTGGGGTTTAACAAAAAAACTTTTTTCATGCGTTTTATACCTTGTTTTTTTTTTGTTGTTGGTGGTGTTTTTCTTTCTTTCGTTCGTTCCAGTTTCTTTCTTTCTTCTGCTTTACCTTTCAAGGTAGGTTCAACTAGTATAAAGATCGTTCTTCCTTCAATCGCCGGCTCCAAAGCCTGTAAGGCCTTCGTGGTTGTCCCTACAAAACGCCATTAAACACATGATCCCATTTGGACCCCGGGTGCGAAGAAGACACCTGGGCCAGAAAAGGGGGAGACTTGATGGGGCTAAGTGTTTGGCATCTTTGTATCTCCCCTCCCCGTCTTAAGAACAACAGATGCACATCGGGCAAGAGGTGGGCACTAAAAAAACTCTTTTCTTCCCGGTCCGCAAGGGCATTGACCCTCATGAGGGTCTATGCTACGTCTACGTGCATTCGGAATATGTTCTTTTCAGTTTCTGCTAATTCCGTTTCTGACTTTTAAAAAACATCTTTCGCCGTCAGAGGAACTCATGCAGATTCTTTTCAGCATAAGAGCAGAGATCTTCCTTAAGCCCTTGCAGGTTGTAAGGAGCCCATGAAGCTCTGTGTGTCTTGAAGAGTGGAATTGTATCAATGGAAAACTGGGGCGTTCTGGTGTGAAGTTGTGCCTTTCTCGTGGACCAGGCGGCTGTTGGTCAAGAACAAATTTACGTCACCCTTCCTTGGACCTGACCTTTAAAACATCACCTAATGTCCTGTAATCCTGACCCGCCTAGACTATAATAGTCAGTGAACGAACAGTTTCCAGGTGCACAATATTAGTGACAATGCACCCTGTGCACGAAAAGGTCATCGGGCTGATGTTGGTCGAATTTGGCCCGCGCATGGTCGTGCGCGGGCCAACGGCAACCAACGTCGTCCCGATCATCTTATGCGCACTGGGCGTGAGTCTGGCAACCAACACATACATCTGTCATGACTTTTTTATTTTTTGGAAGGGGGTGGGGGGGGGGGGGAGGAAGGTTAAAATCAGCTTTGTTGTTGCTTGTTGTGCTAGAGTAACTTTTTGAGACAAATGCATACACTCACACGCCAGCACAAATAGGATATCTTTGTTTTATTGATATGAAAATGTTAGGCAAGTCCTGTGGCGCTATGCTGTGGCGACACCCTGAATTAAAAATTTCCCTCTTGGGACAATAAAGCCAAAAAAAAAAAAAAACCCAAAAAACCCAAACCAAACCAACAAACAACAATACAATAAGAAGAAGAAGAAGAAGAAGAAGAATAAGACTGTCTACTCCGCTTATAATAAGGTGGGATATAACACAAGTCGGATATAACAACACTTTGGCGGAGATCCCGACAGCAGTCTTTCTATGTAAATTACTTCGCTCATAACAAACTTCCGAAGCTTAACATGAAAACTGTCGGGGAGCGTTCTTTCACCTTTTTAGCCCCAAGTGTGTGGAACTCCCTGCCAAATTGAAATGTGGAATCTGCCCACATTGTCACAGTTCAAAGCGCACGTACAGACTTTTCTTTTTTGTCGGGCATTTAACACTTAGCTCATCTTTACATAACTGTTGACTGCCTTTTGTTCTGATTCTGCAGGGAACTGGAGTTAAGGTGTTGGAAGAGATGGGGTGGGTTAAAGTAGTGTATAATTGTGCGTATGTCTGAGAGACAGTGTGCTGTTGTGCATGAGCAGTGAGTCCAGTGTTTTCCTGGAAAACAGCGCTATACATGAACTATTTATTATTATTATTATTATATAACAAGAAAACTTGCGTCCTCTGGCGATTTGTTATATCCGGAGTTACTATAATAATAATAATAATAATATGTTAGACGCCAATAGAGTATTGTTAGTACTTTGCCGGTGGCAGTTGGAAAAATACTACCGATCGCGCTCTTGTTTCCCAATAAACCTTCTTATTATTGAATCCAACACTTGATCAGGCTGTAACTGGGGGTCAAAAGTTAATCCTAACCGTAATTGCCTACTGATGGGCTGGATTTTTATTCGTTCCTGAACTGTGTAGATGAATGGTTTAACACGAGCGTCACGCCCGAAGTTTCTTCAAAGAAAACATCGTAGGCCTACCTGCACAGGGAGCCGCCTGAGGGGTGCTGTAACCCTTTGGCTGTCGGTAGCGGTTTTTGTCGAGGTGATTCCGCTACCGACAGCCAAAGTGTTAACCCCTTGACTGTTACTGTCGATACCCCCTCCCCTCAACCCCCCCCACCCCCCTTACACACACCCACCCATTCACACCCCCCCCCACCCCCCCGCGGAAAAAGACGCGTAGGTACGCGTCTTTTTCCGCAGAGCGGTATCGTATGTAACTTATATACTTGAGAGTCCAGGGGTTAAAGTGGTGACGCATGCTGTTCTAACTACAGCTAGCAGAACCGAAGTCAGTGATGACTTGTTGACTTGCGGCATTATTCTGACTGACGTAACAGACCGCGAGGCGTGTGGTGCAGGCATTTACCCACCACGTGTGCACGGGATGACTTTAACAACAATGATAAATGGGTTTTGGAGTTCATTTCACAAAAAAGGTCGGTTAACCCTTAGTCTGTCGGTAGCGGTTTTTGTCGCAGTGATTCCTGCCGGAATCATCGCGACAAAAACCTCTACCGACTGCCAAAGGGTTAAAAAAAAAAGTACCCCGCCCGCGTTCATTGTTTTAATCCTTATCATTCGGAATACACCAGTGTGTAAAATAAGTTTGATTAAAATAGTTCAATTGTAGTGCCAGAATAGCTTAGCCGACCTCTAGGTGCCAAGCTATTCTGGCACCACCTTTGAACTAAAGCCATTGGTCTATATCCTTATCCGTAAGTACTATAATGTAGCTTGCATATGGCAGTGTACAAATTTGAAGCTTTTAGCCTCAGTATGATATGGGTTAACTGGTAATTCTCGGTATTTGAAAAATAGACCTCGTATCAGATACCGTTTAGATTTAGCAGATAGTGGTATTGGGAGAGAAGAGATAAAAGCCTATATGAACGTGGAAGTCATGAACTTTGGAGAGAAATATAACAAGTGATTGTGTCGGAAATACTTATCTCCTCCATCCCCACTTCGTGCACACATGTGCGGTGTCAACATACCCCTTTACTAATTCAATTTTATTGTTTTTGTAAGGTGCGCAAATGATGGTTTGAGTACGGCGAGGGGGGGGGGGGAGGGCATAGTAGGGCAGGAGGCGGGTGGGTTCCGTTCACGGATTCACGACGATCAATTTAGCGATTCACGAAACACGAATAATTTTTTTTTTAAAGATAATAATAAGAAACTCATTCAACCCCGACACACCAACCACAGCAAGAGATAGATCCAGCATGATAGTGCATGAGTGGTGCCAGAATAGCTTGGCGCCAAGCTATCCTGGCGACCCCTTTGAACTGTCATGCTCATGTTAATTTTACCCGATCCTACTTTGACAACGGATGATAAGATTCACAAAGCGGGACTTCTTTCTCTCAAGAATCAGTTTGCATTCAACAAAGGTGTTCTCCTGTTCAAGATTCGGAATGACAACACTCCAGAATATCTAACCCAGCTGCTAGTCCGGCCGTCTCAGTCCCGCTATGGCGATACGAAAAGCCTGTATGCAGTACCCAAAACCAGAATAGACTTATTTTAAACCAGTCTAGCATTCTCGGGGGCGACTTTGTGGAATTCACTCCCATCCCACATGAAGATCACTCCAACGGTTTCATGTTTCAAGAAAAGTATTTTTAAACATTTATCTTCGCAGATGAAACTATCTGCAATCTTTGCCGCTTTCTATACGTAGATATCATTGGTAGTACGTACCCATTCTACTGCTGTGTATGTATACATGTACAACGTGTGTGTGCGTGCGCGCGCGTGTGCTTTATCGTTGTGTGTGTGTGTGAATCGGTGTGTGCGCATGCGAATATGTGCGCGGCGTTTTGTTGGTGGTGGTGCTGTGTTGTTGTTGTTGTTGTTTTTTTTTTACCATTGCTCCCCCTTCCCCAACACACCCGTAGGCGTTGGTCATATACATGTATTAATGTAATGTAATTGTTGTGTTTGTTTATAGATGTAGAAACCGCAGATTTGAAAAATGGCATTGTCTCTGACATTGTTAATATCTTTACTGTTGTAGAATAAAGATTCATTGATTCATTGATTCATGCTCGATCTCTCTCTAGAATTGTAATACCGTCCTTCAGAGGGCAACTTCAAAATTTGGGGATGTCGGTCCTGGAACAGAATGTGTTAACGTTTCCCGATGCAAAGAGACGATGGAGAGAAACGTACCACTTTCAAAATCCCTTTTCCTGGCAGGAAACTTTAACAGCGGTTTGGGGGTTGGGGCTGGGCGATGGGAGTGATGCTTCCACATCATTCCTCAAATTACCGAAAAATGAAACGACGTTAGGGAGAGGGCGGGAAGAATTTACAGTCTGGCAAAGACTTTCACCATTCACGAATTAGACGCCAAGCTATTCTGGCACCACCCTTGAACTATCATGGTCACTGAATCTGTCTCGGCCTAACTTGTAATGCGGTCCTCTGAGGACAACTAAAAAATGTGAGTATTTCGTACCTGGGACACAATGGATGAACCAGTACGTTTTCACGGATCACGATAACTAGTGGCCTTTCACGTTTCAAGCCACGACGATCCCTTCTTTCACAAATCACGAAGAGGAAAAAACTGAGAACCGAAAAACGCCAAGCACGAATAACGATTTTAAGACATACCGCCGCTTAAAGATGAGTTAGACTTTTGTTGTCAAACGTTTCTCTATCAACAGAGTTTGCGGGACGCAACATCATTCCAAACAGCAGGACAGAAAGAGAGGAGCAGGAGACAACACGGAAAATGCTTCAGCAAAGAAACATAATGCAGAAAGGATTCAAGCCCCTTGCCGAAATCTCTTGGCAAGGGAGTTCACAACACACACACACACACAAAAAAAAAAAAAAAGAAAAAAAAAAAAGAAAGAGGGAAACTGATTTAAGAGATGCTCATCCAAACCGTTTTTAGCACAAGGGGAGGCAATCCTTTGCACAGTCGCACGCTTCAAACCCGATCATCTCCACCTGATGAAACCTTTGGGCCATACTGTATCCAGCAAGAGGCATAGATACTCATGAGCCCCTGCGAATGCGGGGACGCATGAGGATCTATGCCTCTTGCTGACGGTTTTTTTTTTTCCAGACTGCGTAATGGTACACAGAGTTAACCACAAGAGGATAGCATATATCCACAAGAACAAATAGTTCTCGCTTCGGCTGTTTGTCTTTGGACAGGGACCCGGCGGGCGCAACAGGTTCAGGTGGCTGGGATGAGACGTCATATTTGGCACCTTGGAAGTTAATGGGACAAGCGCGTAACACGCTGAAAGAGTTAGAGGTGCTTTTCTCCATTTTCACTCCTTCGTTGATTAGTGCTCTCTGTTTCAGTATCTTTTTCTGTGTCAGTCTTTCTGCAACTAATGCACACACAGACACGCACGCATACGCGGCATGCACCAAGGTGCGTACAAACAATAATAGTTAGTTATTGGGGTTTAACGCCGAGCAGGGGACTAAAGCCATCTCTCGGTGGGAAGGGTAAAAGTCTGGTCAGCCAGATTAAGAGAAAGGTCTTAAAACATGATGCAAATACAGTTCAAAAGTAATCCTCGCTGAAATGTCACACAGGTCAATCGCACATGTCTACAGACTTGGAAGTTTATAAGAACAGTCAGATTTATATAGACTACAGAGACTGACTTAAATTTTGTAAAACAAATTGTATTATTATTATTATTATTATTATTATTATTATTATTATTATTATTATTATTATATTATAATTATTATTATAATTATAATAAAATTAGTCATGTATAATTATTATTTACACGTTTTATTATATTATATTATATTATATTATATTATATTATATTATATTATATTATATTATATTATATTATATTATATTATATTATATTATATTATATTATATTATATTATATTATATTATATTATATTATATTATATTATATTATATTATATTATTAAGTCTAACAATCTTTGGAAAAATTATTAACTTGATTACACCCCCATCCCAACCCACCCCAAGTTCTGTTTGCATCTTTTGATACCGGAAAGGTGATGTCACGTATGGGTGCATTGAAAGTGTCATTCAGTACAATCTTTCACAACACACGTATATAAACAGATAGACCTGAGACCTTTAGACCTTTAGAGTCCGAAATAGCTCAGGCGGTTAAACGTCGGAGCAGGAGAGCGAAGGGAATCGCCGGGTCGTGGGTTCGAATCCCGTCCCGGCCCCGGTAGCTGGACTCACAATCCAGGGGGGAAAACGGATTTGTTCAATAGCATGTCCGTTGAAAGGTCCTGGTAAATCAAAGTGGCACAGTTGGAGTGCGCCTGAGTTGATCAGTGTTTAGGTCGTACTCCATAGGCAATAGATTTCTCTGTCTCCCATAACCCGCCCGTCAGGGCCGTCCATGATCACATCGGTGCTGTGCCGGACGTTAAACCCAAACTTACCAAACAACCAACCTTTGGACCGCTTCCAATGTTGTCTAACTCCCTCTATTTATCATGAGGCCGACTATTTTTTACAGTCTAAATCCAGTCATGAAATCGTCTCATTAGAGCCTGATTACGAAAGCTGAGCCTAATTTGCGCCTACATGTACACCCACATTTCAGTGATTAAAATAAATATAACACGACTGCGGGGCCGCCTCGCCCGCGCACAGCTTACCGGTGTCTAAAATACTCACGGGGACTGAACTGGCAAAGAGCTTGCTTTTAGAGCCGCTTATCATCCAGCTTGATTCATCTGCAAGAGGCATAGATTTTCATGAGCCCCTGCATTCTGCAGGGGCTCATGAAAATCTATGCCTCTTGCTTGCAGCGGTTAGCATCATTTGCATCCTCAGAGTGAGGGACATAACACGGTTTGAGTTTGGTGATGTTTCGGAAGTTCTCTCCCATGGAAATCCGCGAGTCTTTCACCAAACCCTGCATATATTTATATACTGACCGATTATCACACTGATTTGTTTCCAAAAGGGTCAAAGCATGTCCAAGGCAAATATATTCATTTTCTTGCGTGCAAACTATACCGAATCGCTTATTTCATTCTAATGCACTTATTTTTATAAGGGCGGTGTACAGGCATATTGGATGTCGAATATTTTAATAGTGAAGCATATCCTGTGTGACTGAATTAATTGTTTATGATGTACATTTCCGCTGTTGTTCGGATAACGGCAAGCACAGAAAAAAGAAAGAAAAAAAATTGAATTTTACATTACCAAACGCACGAATTTTTTTTTTTTAAAGTAATTATATAATACAGGTATTAACACGATATGAAATATATATATATATTTTTAAATGGTCAAATCATATTTAAAAAAAGACTTTTTTATGCAGATAAAACATTAGTATAGTGAATGTGGAATGTTCTTGCTTAAACGGGTCGTTTTGTTCTTGTTGTTTTTTAAAAGTTTGTTTGTATTGCAATAGACATACTGCCTGAAATTGAAGAAGGCTGGGCCTTCTTTGTCGACACAGTAGAAGCGTCACTTGGGCTTTTTGTTTTAACGCTTATCATTCGAAATACACCAGTGTGTGAAATAAGTTTGACTAAAATAGTTCAAGGGTAGTGCCAGAATAGCTTGGCGCCTCTAGGCGCCAAGCTATTCTGGCACCACCCTTGAACTAAAGCCATTGGTCCATATCCTTATCTGTTAGTACTATAATGTAGCAGTGCACAAATTTGAAGCTTTTAGCCTCAGTATGATATGGGTTTGCTCCTTGACTGTCTATATTGACGATGACGCTCGGCGGGAAAGGAGCGTAACTACGCGGCTTATCTGTCGGTTGCAGTCAAATAAATAATCAGATTTTTTTTCAAAAGTCAATATATGTTTGCACCAAGTTTGCAAAATAGCAGTCAAATAAAGAATTATATTTCTTTTCAAAAGTCAGTATATGTTTTGCATCAAGCGTGCAAAGTTGAAGTTCCCCCTACGTGCTTAGTTTAACACATTCTACTGACCCCAGGACCGAAATCCCCAAACCTTGAAGTTGCCCTCTGAAGGCGGCCGTGAGATGGCCTTAGTCGCCTGCTCGGCGTTAAACCCAAATAACTAACTAACTTGCCCTCTGAAGGACTGTGTTACAATTTTAGAGACAGATTAGAGCATGATAGCTCAAGGGTGGTGCCAGAATAGCTTGGTGCCTAGGGGCGTCAAGCTATTCTGTCACCACCCTTAAACTATCAAGCTCGATCCATGTCTTGCTGTGTTGGGGCTGAATGAGTTAACGCTTGATGCGTCATTCGCATTTCCTCACGAAGGTATGCGAAACTTCATTTCTAGCGAATGTGCTAAGGTTGGACTTAGCTTTTACGTTTGATGCGTCATTCAAATTTTCGCTATACTATGTGCAGCTTTATTTCTCTTGGCTTGACTTCGCGAAAGAAGATTCTATAGGGCTTGCCCACGTCGTCTGCAGCTTTATTTCTAGTGTTCCTGATAAGACTAGACTTAATTTAAAGGCCCACTACCGCCGTAACCGTTCAAAGATGCACTTCTGTAACAGATGGCTACGAAATGTTACACAGGTCTAGTTAAGGTTCACTTAGACAAAGGACAAACCAGTTCAGCACACGTCGTCTTTATATCAAATAACATCGGCAATGACTCCACTAGAAATATCACGCTATCAGTGCGAGAAAACAGCTCAAAATGAACTGACACTCTAACGGCAGCGCAGAATAAATAAGTGCGATTACGCGGCTGCGTGTCCAAACTACCGTTAAAGTTTGTTAGGTGTGTAGACAAGGCATAACAAACAAAATCGGTGCTAAAAATGTGTCTTTAGATTTATGCGTAATGGTACTTTAACGCTTTCATTTGTTGCGTCATTCACATTTTCTCACGACAGTATTTACAACCTGGTTTTCGGTCGTCCTGATAAGACTGGACTTAATGTAACTCTTACAGCTGTTGCGTCATTCACATAATCTCCCTGAAGTACGTGCAACTTGATTCAAGTTCCGGTCATCCTGTTACGACTAGAGAGGCTTAATTAACTCTCACATGTCTCGCCTCATTCACGTTTTCTCACGAGAGTATGTCAGTGCAACTTGACTGGCGATCCTGACTCTGATTAGTTCTGGAGTTGCACCCTTTGGCTGCGGGTAGCGCTATTTGTCGTGATTATTCCTGTAGGTATCATCGCGTTAAAACGCGCTAACGACAACAAAGGGTTGACATAGAGAAACCCATTACACACGACTGAAACTTTGCAATGAATCAGCAGAAACCGTGACTACCGTAAGATTCAAACTCTCGGCCTTTGAATTGGGTATCTAGAATTTCGCTGAGTGAGGTTTTCCAACGTAGACTGACTTTCATTAATGGCGTTGGGGAAAAACAAATATCAAAAAGATGTCAGCAAGAGGTACAACTCCGCATAAGCCCCCGAACATGAAACATGGAATAAACACGGAATAAGTGGTTTCAGCAAGAGGCATAGATCCTCATGAGCCCCCGCATTCTGCGGGGGCTCATGAGGATCTATGCCGCTTGCGGATGGACGTCTTTCGCTGCAACGAGGCAGTCCTAATTTTCCTAGTTTTCCTACGTGTTCGTACTCGGTGGGTCCCCTGCCCAAGGTGAAACAGTAAGGAGACCTCAATACGGAACTAGGAGTCAATGTTAGTCCAGTCAATTTGCTCTAACACCTGAACAGCAGGTGCAAATCTTGTACAGCTTGGTAATTGCCCACGAAGAAGAGTAGTTAGTAAGATGGAGAAAAAGTGTAGGTGGATGCAGAAGCCACAAGTAAAGATCGTCCGACACGACAAACGTGACACACAAGAAGCAAAGCTGAAAGAAGAGTAAAAAGAGAAACAAATGAAAAGAAAGAAAGAAAGAAAAAAAATGAATGAATGAAAGAATGAATAAATGAATGAATGAATGAATGAATGAATGAATGAATGAATGAATGAATGAATGAAATAAAGAACAACAACAACAACAACAAAAAAAAAAAAAAGACCGAAAGAAAGAAAGAGAAAAACGAAGAAAAAATCAATAAAAATACAGAAAAGAAACAAAAATTAAAGAAAGACAGAAAAGTAGATATAAAACAAATTTAAAAATCAGTCGAAATATCGTTATATGCAATTTAACAGGCTGACAGGCGGACGGTTTGAATAAAACAAAATTGTACCTCTGCGTGATGAACATTATACGTAATACTCTGGAACTCTCGTGCAAGATTCATCTCCTATAGTTAACTCATTCGAGAAGCGGAGCATCAGGATACGAGTCATAAAGCCGCATATCCGGATGCGAGGCGTCTCGAATGTGTTAAGCATATCCACTATTAACGTCTCTCTAAGGCCGAAAGGACGTGTTAAATTTGTTTGAAAGTGGGGGAGACATAAATAAGCATGTATGATCAATCAAATCATGGTTCAAAACTGATGGTTGGTTGGTTAGTTCGGGTTTAACGTCCACAGCACCGAGGTGATCATGGACGGCCCTGACGGGCGGGTTATGGGGGACAGGGAAATCTATTGCCTATAGAGTATGACCTGAACACTGATCAACTCAGGCGCACTCCAACTGTGCCACTTTGATTTACCAGGACCTTTCAACGGACATGCTATTGAACAAATCCGTTTTTCCCCCTGGATTGTGAGTCCAGCTACCGGGCCCGGGACGGGATTCGAACCCACGACCCGGCGATTCCCTTCGCTCTCCTGCTCCGACGTTTAACCGCCTGAGCTATTTCGGACTCTGTTCAAAACTGAGAGACGCGTAGAATAAGATACAGAACAAAGGGGAAGGACAAAGTAGAAGATATTGTGGAAAGCGGCATTGTAAAAGCAAAAATACATTTGCACCTAAGAACTTTCTAACATTAGTTAGAAATGTGTAAACCAGAAACGGAGTAAAAACTGTTTAGTCTAGTTAAAAATGTGCAAAACCGGAAGTAAATGAAAAATGTTATATTACATGTAAAACAATGTGACTCTGGCGCTTTAATATTAATAATAAATATTGAAGTACAAGTCAACGACTATAATCAGTCGCACAAATATGTACCGCGGTCGAGAACAGAATAATAAATACATTATTGTAACTAAGAAACATAATATACATTAAACATTTCAAGAGTAGTGTCAGATTAGCTTAGCACCTAGGAAGATAACTGGGTAGTGCCCAGTCATTTTCCCAGGTCAGTCCGCCCACGTCAGTGCCAAGCTAATCTTGCAGTTGTTTTTTATAAAAAAATCTAAATGTATAATGTTCAATTCATCTCCTTCAAGCCTCGAACCGTGATGCATTCGGATACGCGTTTTAGTGAGTTAATCCTTTGGATGTTGGTAGCGCTTTTTGCCGCGATGATTCCTGCAGGAATCATCGCTGCAAAAAGCGCTACAGACAGCCAAAGGGTTGATGGCCAGTATAGATGCGTCGACTATTTCATAATGCCTACCTTTTTGCAGTTCATATTTTGGACTGGTGTTGAGTACGGCGACCAGTTTTGCAGAAACTTTTTCAGCACAGGCCGGGCACGATGAAGGTCAGTTCAGTCAATACGACTGTTTCACGTCATTGTCTACACATCTTAACACTTCACGCGTCAGTCTTGATGGCGCAGCATCTCTGCTACAGCGCGGAGTGGAAATAACATCCGTTTCACTATGAATAAACAATCGAAAGTTATAACTCGTAACATTCCATCAGTGTAATGTCCTCAACTCAAAACATCCTTTTCGCCGCCAAGTCCTGACGTAGTTGACTCTTCACCTTCGTTGATGGCCGTAGAGTTCCTGTCCCAGCGATTATAAGTGTAAAATTATTCAACAGTTGCACGGATGTTGGTGCAACGTTTGCTCCCTTGATACGTTAATTGGCCGCTGCTGGCCCGGCAGCGGTCAGTGTTCAGTGTGTGAAAGATTGGTAGTGGAAGCAGTCAAATGTTTATATCGTGGTCTGCATCGTCTGTTTAAACCCCGATCGCTTGCTGCTTCCGCAGTAGGGCACCGTCGTAAGTAAATAAGCCCGACCCGTAAACGGAGGCGTAGATTATCATGAGCCCGTGAGACTGCACGGGCTCATGGGTATCTATGCCTCTTGCAGATGTAGGCTGCCGGCTCAGGGGGTTGTCTGGGTTTGGGTCTTGATCGGTCAAACGCCGAAACGCCGTCCCACGTTGGAACCTGCCTTGGTCGCTGATGAGATGAGGTGTGGTCTCACCATCAAAGATTGACTGCTCCTTCCTGATGTCCCGCCTCCAAATGAACACAGAAGAAATTTCGGAAACAGCGCGAGACATGTACCCTCATGGGTCTTCGTCAGCTTTTCCTGAGCTCATTAGGATCTATTCGTCGTGCAGATACGTGGGCATTCCTTGCGGGAATCATCATTATTCTAAACAGTCGCTGACTCCTTGCGAGCGCGACCTGCTCAGACGCTAGTAGACCTACTCTTTAGCTACCGCTGGTGCCCACGATGTTGGTACTTTAGAGTTGCAATGACATTTTAAGTCGCTGCTTTGTACTAAGTTAATGACGCTCTGTAGCTTTTTGCCCTTTTGAGTGAGCGGTTTTCTGCGAGAAGTTAGTTCGTCCTGGGGACTGCATTACTTAGTTATGCAAGACGGTACTTTGTACCAACTAAGGAGTGCTGGCACTTGGGAGGTATGAAAACTCACAAGAAAACGTCAGAATGTAGACTCTTTGGTGACGTCAATTTGTCAGTTGTTGACGTCAATTCCTATGCTGGCCTGTAATTTTGGACTCTTACAGCCTTTGGCCGCAAGGTCTAAAGTCACAGACAAGCAGACAATATGCAGATAGGTGCTATGATGGACTTGTCCATCCAGGAGTGTCTCACGAGTCAGTCCTACTAATCGCCTGGTACTGCATAGTTCTAGTTTTTCCTCTTGTCAGTCCATTATGGTCGTGGTTACAGGTACTGAGGTATACAATTTTTTTTACCAGAAGAGGAAGACGAGTCGCCGCATTTCAGCGAAACCAGTCTTACCTTTTTTCATATTAACAATTTTGGCCGCCGGTAACGCCATACGACACTTTCGACTCCGGTTGCTTTTAATTCATTCTACCCCAACACCGAAATCCGTAAATGTTGCCGTTGTCCTCTGAAGACTGCATTGCAGTGCAGGACACAGATCGACCATGATAGTTCAAGGGTGATGCCAGAATAGCTTGGCGCGTAGGCGCCAAGCTATTCTGGCATCACCCTTGAACTATCATGGTCGATCCTTATCTTCCTGTGGTGTGTCTGGGGTAGAATGAGTTAACTTGTTAACACTTTCGTGCGGCATGCAACCACCTGTATTGTCTACGGTACCGCCTTCTGCAGGCGCTAGGGTGTTAACTCACTCGACACGTGCCGTATACGGATACACAGCATAGCCGCGTATCCGTATGCGGTTCGTCTAGTGTATTAGGGTACGTGGACTGCTATGGCATCACCCCTGGAGGCGGTCTTCACGTAGTGTTGTCATGCGGAGAGGTAGGGCGCTTTCCCTGTTCTGACGTTTGACTTTTGTCAGTCGTGCCGATCTGTGTGAGTGGTGATTCTGGTTTGCGGGACGGGGTTGTTGGAAGAGAAATGGGGGTGATGGTGGGAGGCCAGAAAAAGCAGAGAGACAGAGGCTTGAGACAGAGAGGGATTGATTCACCCGCGCGCGCAGGCGCATGCCGGCGCGTGCGCACACTTACATCAAACGCACACACACACACACACACACACACACACACACACACACACACACACACACACACACACACACACACACACACACACACACACACACACACACACACACACACACACGGGCAAAGGTCTTCGGGCCCAGGACGGCCCCAGAGGGCCCGCGCATGGCCGTGCGCGAGCCCACTGTGGCTGTCGTGTGCCTGAAGGCGTTTTACTACTGAGGACACACACACACACACACACACACACACACACACACACACACACACACACACACACACACACACACACACACACACACACACACACACACACACACACACACACACTATGCAGGAGTTTCGAAGATTTTCAGTGAAATTCAATATGTTTGATTTTTACACTGTTCTCACAAGTAGGATTGATATTCTAGTGGATCTGATAAAACCACTTCCCCTCTACCACCATACACCTTTTTTTGTCGTTCTATCCACAGCAGAAATGCTCAAAAGAAGTCGTTTTTCGACAGACACTGGAAAATAGCGATTCCTAGGATTGAGGAAAAAAAATGTTTATGAAATGTTTCCAGAAAGGCATTTCTTGAAGTGTGTCAACAAGAAGAAAGTGCATGGAGTCAGATCAAGAAAGTGGGCAGATCGTGGCGAAGTTTGGACATTCTCCTGTTGAAAATATGTGTACCTGCGGACAGGCGCGTTATCGTGTAGGAGTTTGATTCTAGGCATTCCAATTTTTGTTTTCGCATTTTTTTAAAAAGAATCTGTTGACTTCAACAAAAACAAAGTCTGGAGAGGTATTTTGATGGAGTCTTCTGTCTTGCACGGTGCTCAGTTGTAGAACAGCGGTTCCTTCAGCATCGAAACAGACTGAGTGCACAACTTTATTTTGAGAGAGACGTCTTCTTGCAATTTTAGTTGGCCCGCCATTGTGCACCCTGATCCTGTTGCGGCCCTTTGTGTGGAGGCTCAAAGTTATACATCCAAAATTAACAGCATGTAATTATCTCATTTAACCCATTCAGCCCTGACGCACTAGGACGGAGATGGGTCGACCATCTCCTGCAACAGGTGCATAGTCGTTAGATTACGCCTCCAAAATTTGGGAAATACGTGCGTCGGGCTGAATGAGTTAAGCGTCTTGGGTCGTAGTGTTTGTATTTGTGTAGTCGAGTTTTGGCAAAACGCATCCTACCCCTCTTGTCGATGTAGGACCCGTCAGTACCGTGCGAAAGGCGCTGTTAGAATAGTTTGGCGCCTGTAGGCGCCAAGCTATTCTGACACCACATTCGAACTCCTTTGATCTAGGTTACAGATGATGAATGTACATGTTTAGCAATGTCTGTAAGGCTGAATCTTGGGTCTGCGTCGACGGCTGCCTGGACACGAGGAGTTAACATTTTTTTAAATAATAAATTTTTATCTTTTTACACTTTCCCCTTGCTAACTTAAAAGCCAGAATTTCCTGAAGAAAAATGTTTCATCCACCTTCCAATTGTTGTTTTAGATGGAGCAGAGGTAGGTTTAGCAGCATACCAATCGGCTAGTACCTGCGCCGACAATTGTCAGAGTTCTACGCTTTTTACTACGAAGGATAACAAAATCAGGTATTGGAAGCGTCTAGGTTTTGGGCCATGTGTTGAGGCAGTGTCCAAAAGTAACATTGGAAGAAATGCTATCCACGCATATCGAATACTGCCGTGACTTACGTGATTATGTGTTGCTGTTAAAATGACATAACTTATTTTCTTTTTCAATTCGGTGGTCATGGTCTCACATTATCTGAAATGCCCCTCGTTTTTCAAGCTTTGATTTAAACCGATAAGCACTGCAAACAATTCTGGCCACCATGCGAAAAATGCCCGGGGTGTAGCATTTGCGATTTTCAATTGTAGAGTTAAAGCAAACTAATTCCTCAGTTTAAAGATGTAAATGGGATGATCACTATCAACGAGAAGCATAGATTTTCATGAACCACTAAGGACCCCTCTTGGTGACTACACACGCCGACTGAAGGAGTGCGTTTAACTCATTCTACCCCAGACACACCACAGCAAGATAAGGTTCGACCATGATAGTTCAAGGGTGATGCCAGAATAGCTTGGCGCCTATGGGCGCCCAAGCTATTCTGGCATCACCCTTGAACTATCATGGTCGATCTGTGTCCTGCACTGCAATGCAGTCTTCAGAGGACAACGGCAAAAGTTAAGGATTTCAGTGTTGGGGTAGAATGACTTAAACGGGGTAGGAGTCACTGACACCATCACTATGAAGACGTCACAAGGGGCCAGTTGCGTGAGTGAGATTAGTCCTGCGCCAGCCACTAAGGCAAACACGGCCAGAACTGCGTCGAGTCGTACTCTACATGCCTAAACAGCTTAACACTGTCATGATAACATTGATGCACAAATCTGCTCTGTGAGGGTAACATTTTGTGAAAAGCGACATTGTCATTGCAACACAATAAAATCTCGCTTTTGACAAAACTAGACTCTCTGGCATTTGCCTTCAGACGGTAGAATAAGAGACAGCGCGGCTGTTGTCCGGGAGAGAAAATGATCTTCATGGCCCCCCCCCCCACCCCCCCACCCCCCTATGGTTGTGAGGGCCAACTGAGAACTTGAGTCGTTGCATCTCGCAGACGGATCGTTTTAGTCTAAAATCTGTCCGCCGAACATCACGACATACTTTCAGTCACGGCATTTGACTTGAGCTTGACTGTGATAGTTCTCTTGTAGTGCGCCGTTTTCCAGGCCAATCAGGCACTTCTCTGGAGGCCGCAGCTGTCATGTCGACATACGGGTCGCTGACTAGCTAATCAGGTGTTACATCGAGCTATCACGTACGCTCGTTCCACATCCCACAATTGATTTCGCATAAAACGTTGTTGGATATGGAGCGAACTATGATCATAATTTTGAGAGACGAGTAAACGCAAACTGGCCTCTGACAAGCTAATCAAGCACCACCCTCAAGCTATCCCGGTCGCTCCGTTTCGCTCAGCTCAGGGACTCCGGAAGCGAGAGAGGTAAACATAAAAGCGAAAACTGGCCGCTTATCGTGACTAGCGGGCCGGTGATCGGTGTATGGATGGGTCGGCGGTGGGAGGGGGGAGGGACAAACAGCAAGTACCTGAAAACGCATGCGCAAACAGTTACGCCCTCTTGTGTTGCCGGCAAGCGTGAGCCGAGAACCGTAACCCTGAAAAGACCGCTACAGCGGTAGATCTAAACCCTGGTCGATTTACCTCAATTTGTCACTTGAGGGGTTTGAGATAAATAGGGTCGATCTTGTAGGCAAGAGACATACATTCTCATGAGCCCCTGCCTTCCGGCAGGGGCTCATGAGAATGTATGTCTCTTGCAGATGGGACAGGATGGTTGGAAGACTAGAAGAAAGCAAGAAGGGAGTTCTATTGGCCACCAACCAACAAGCTCTTTCCCGCCTCCAGCATTTACGGGCATTTTTCGGGCCTCATAACGACTTAGCACCTGAAACCTTCCCACCCCACCCCCTCTCAAACTCCCAAAGTACTCACACACGCGCATGCACACACGCAGGCCACACATGTACAAAAGTGTTAAAAAGTGGACATTATTTTGTTTGTGTGTTTGTTTGTTTGTTTTGTTTTGTTTGTAAAATAGCGCATTTTTCGCTATAGACGTCAATCGTGTTACATCAAGCTTTGCATCGTTTCCCTCCATTATTGAAATAAAGACAGAAAGAAACAAACAAGAAAACAACAAACAACAAACAAACACACACACAAACAAGCAAACGAACAAATGAACAGAGGGACTTACGAACAAACAAACAAATCAAACACACACAATCATGTATATATACGTAAACACACACACAGACACACACACACGCACGCACGCACGCACACAAACACACGCACACACATACACACACGCGCACGCACGCATATCCACACACAAACACATACACACACACACACACACACACACACACACACACACACACACACACACACACAATTTTTCGACAGCCTATAACCTACAATCCACAAGACAAGTAAACTAAAATAACTTATAAAATGGAGACATTCACATGTTAAATGCAAAAGTACGTAATACTTTTCCGTGAGGTTCTAATTGAAACAATTTATTATTAACTTTCTCGTTTTACTGGGCTTTCTCGAATCTTCCAGACTGGGAGTAATTTCGGTGGGTTTTTTTTTTTTTTTTAATCGTCAAGAAAACAAATCGGCGAAGAGCTTGTAACTATTTCCTGGCCGCAAAACAGACTGGACAACACAGTGAACAAAAAACCCTCGGGCTCACGTCTGCCGTCGTTGCCCCGCGCACGGCCGTGCGCGGGCCAACAACGGCAGACGTGAGCCCGAGGACGTTTTGGTTTTAGGTGCTGAACAAGGATCTTAAAAAAATGTGAACACTTTCCACAAGAATTTGTCGCAAGCCCTTTGCCAGTTGGCGCCGAAGGAGAGCCAAAGCCTCTCTAAGTCCGCGCCAAACAAACTAGTGTCAGCAGGACCGCAGACTCCCTTTCAAAAAAGACACGAGATCATCATACTTCGAATAGCACTGGAGGTCTAATACGCTGGATTTGTTGTTGTTCAGTGTTGTTGTTGGTCTGTCTGCAAGAGGCGTAGTAGATCCTCATGAGCCTCTGCAGTCGCAGGGGCTTATGAGAATCAGTGCTTCTTGATGACTAGGGTTTTGTCTCCCACAGTTCCTCGTAATTTATTGATGAAGAGCATTAGAACACTGCCGGCGTTACATTGCAAAAGCCAGTACGTCATTGTTGGAGAAAAGCGAGATTTTCGTTGTATAGCAATGAAAATCTCGCTTTTATCAACAATGGGCATCCTTGCTTTGCCATATATATAATTATATAAGCCGGGATATTGTTTTTCGGAGAAAAGCGAGATTTACGTTGTGTAACAATACAAATCGCGCTTTTCTCAACAACAACAAAAAAGCCAACTAAATAAATAAATAACCAATAATCAATAATCAATAAATCAATAAAATAATGGACATATTAGAATAGGCAATTTAACGGAACATTTACCTCACAGTTTGGATTTCACCACTGAAAGTATGGTACTTTGGCCCAACCATCTGCAAGAGGTGTAGATTCTCATGAGCCCCTACAGGCGCAGGAGCTCACAAGAATATCAGTGCCTTTTGCTGACTATGACTGACTCCCACTGTTCCCCGCGCCAAATGAACGAAGCAATTTCAGTAGGTTCGCTTAAAACACACACACACACACAAAAACACACTAGATCATCATACTTTGCATAGCACTGAAAGTCTTTGCAAAGTCCCTTACATTTAGAGAGACCCCGTAAGCAAAGGAGCCTCGGACCTACGTTGGCCGCAGTGGGCTCACGCACAGTCGTGCGCGGGCCCACTGCGGCCGAGGTATGCCCGAGGACTTTTGTTAGCTCATTGGGGGGGGGGGGAGAGATAGAGAGAGAGAGAGAGAGAGAGAGAGAGAGAGAGAGAGAGAGAGAGAGAGAGAGAGAGAGAGAGAGAGAGAGAGACAGAGACAGAGACAGAGACAGAGACAGAGACAGAGAACTGAAACTTAATGTAAATAAGGATGAAGACGTCAGGCGCATGGCAGACCTTCGTGTATATATCTGTCCTTAATAAAATTGTAACATTATAACAACATTATACACAAACAGTGATGTATAAATGTCTTGTGCCCTTCATATCTTGACAATGCATTACGCACGTGTATTGCTGAACTCGTTTCACTGAGCTATTTGAGGTTAACGGATATAAATTCGAACGTAGTCAGCAAGACGCATCGATCTTTATGTACCCCCCGCGAAGGCGTGAGTTTCTATGGACCTGTGTCTCTTGTGTGGATCTGTGCTTCTTGCACATTGGGTTCATGTGAATCTGTGCCTTTTGCTTATTGGGTGTATACGAATGTACGCTTCTTGCCTACTGGCTGAATATTCCCAAACAGATCTTGGACCTACTGGGTAGATTTGTGTCGCCTACGACCGGTTTCGCCCCAAGGGGAGGGAGGGAGAGGGTGGGGGTGGGGGTGGGGGGGGGGGGGAGCTCTTCAGGTAGGCATTCGGCGTAAAATGAAAGTTAGTTAGTTAAATCCAGTTTATTGTCCCACTGGCACAAAGTGATCGGGGACTATTGTAAAATGAAAATAGCAAGCACAACGCATGTACTAGAAGCCGCCTCTAGAATTTACTGGTAGCACCACTAGTAGGCCTACAGCGCGGATTGCATCCCTAAAGCTTTGAGGTGTTGCAGTGGAAGAAGACGACTAGTTTTGTGGTGCAAGTATTCTTTACTTTTAACAAAGGCGTCGCCCAAAGCCAAAAAAAAAAAAAAAAAAAAAAATGAACTCAATCAGATTAGCTCCAAGGGATGTAATTTTTAATTCAATTTTGCTCTTGCTGTGCTAATGCCATGGAATTCGAGGCTGGTAAGCTTGCGTTGTGTCATCAGGACATCAGCTGCCCTTTTTTGTGACTGCATCACTCACGAAAAAGGGCAGCTGATGTCTTGATGACACAATGCAAGCTTACCAGCCTGGAATTCCATGGCATTAGCACAGCAAGAGCATTCTCAGAATTGAATGAAAAATTACGTCCCTTGGAGCTAATCTGATTGAGTTCATTTTTGGCTTTGGGCGACGCCTTTGTTAAAAGTAAAGAATAAATAATTGCACCACAAAATTGCCTAGGTGTTGCCTTTTCAAAAATTAGTCTGTCTTCTTCCAATGCAACACCTCAAAGCTTTAGAGATGCAATCCGCGCTGTACTAGTGGTTACTTAATTACTTACGCCTGTACTAGTGGTGCTACCAGTAAATTCTAGAGGCGGCTTCTAGTACATGCATTGTGTTTGCAATTTTCATTTTACGCCGTATGCCTACCTGAAGAGCATCCGCCGCCCCCCCCCCCCCCCCCCCCCGCCTTGGGGCGAAACCTGTTTGGGAATATTCATGTACTACTCCCCTCTCTGGGGGGAGGTCAGGATATTCTCCAGCGGATTGCGGGGCGCCTGGGGGTAGTCCCTATTGCTATATGCAGTACAGTGGAAGGCTCAACAAGATAGGTCTGTCATTCCTTCTCTCTCCCACTGCCCTTTCTTTCTAGATCTCGTGAGCGTTGCAGTAAAAAAAAAAAAAAAAAAAAGGGCAGCTGATGTCCTGATGACACAATGCAAGCTTACCAGCATGGAATTCCATGGCATTAGCACAGCAAGAGCATTCTCAGAATTGAATGAAAATTATATATATATATATATATATATATATATATATATATATATATATATATATATATATATATATATATATATATATATATATATATTCTTATTATTATTGTATTATAATTATTAAATTATTATTATTGTTATTACTATTATTATTTTCCGTCTTGTTTTGTTCGGTCTAAAAAGATGCATTGAGAGAGAAAACTTTCAATGACGTTACCGTTAGGCAGAGACCAGCACGAAGGGGAAAAGTATGATTAATTATTTTTTCACCAGAAAAAGGGGAAAAACCCTAAGGCAAGATGCATAAATCTTCATGGACCCTCTCCAAGGCGGGAGACTCATGAAGACATGTGCCTTTTGCTCTCATGAGTGATGCCGCTGCGGTTTCTGGATAACGCGCAAGGTTGTCAGGCGTTGACTTTCCAGTAAACAAAATACCCTCGGGCTGACGTCGGTCGTAGTGGGCCCGCGCACGCCCGTGTGCGGGCCCACTGCGGCTGACGTCGGCCGTAGTGTCCTTTTGCTTACTGGTCCTGAGGTTGTTGTTGTTGCTGTTGTTGTTTTCTTCGTGCGTGGTGTTTTACAGACGGAGGTCATGGCAAAGAAAGGTGTCGAGGTAACATTTTCTTTTTTTCTGTCTTGTGTTACTTCCCCTCATTATCTGTTGTGACGAAGAGGTCCTTTGCCATCGTCTGTTGATTAATTCGTGTGATACCTGCATCGTCTTCATATAAAACAAAAAGTCGCAGCGAACAGTTGACGTAGTATGCGTCAAATTCTTCTGGTCCTTTGTTTTATTTTACTGTAGTCGTGCTGCGCTTTAAAGTGAGCATAAAGTTAGACTGGATTTATTAATTGTTGAAATTGTTCAATAAAATCTTCATATTAAAGCGACTCTTCCCCTCTCCAGTTTTACCCGTTCACTGCTGGGTCAAGATAAAGTCAAACCATCTGCAAGAGACATAAATCCTCATGAGCCCCCGCAGTCGCGGGGGCTCATGAGGATTTATGTCTCTTGTTAGTCCTGTTTTCTTTGTGTCCCGTTTCATTTGGTTCATTCGCGCGTCAGTGTGCAGTGGTTTCAGACGCGAAATCCGCGTCCACTGGCGGTCAAGGGTTTTTAAAAAATCTTTCTGGATTAATAAAAGTTCGATGCGTTTGCTTGAGTCAAATTGCCCGGGCGATACTCCAGACATAGATCTGCCATGTGGCGAAGCGGTATGAGTGAAATGTGAATATTACCTACAGTCTTTAGAAAATAAATTATATTCATATTCGGGTTCAATCTGAAAGCGGAAAACTGGTCTAACATTGGTTGTTAGATCCTATCTCTCTAAAAAAAACTCAGTGTTAAATTTATCGGAGGAAAAATATTCTAACTAAAGATCCGAAAAATTCAGTTTAGTCCGTTGAAGTTTTCTTTAATGTGGACGTCTGTAAATACATCAGTTGTCTTCACTGGACACTTTTGTCCGCCTAGGGTTGACTAAACTAACTACAATTAGATCTTGTTATTTGTGCCGTCTGCATTTCAGTTTGGAGAGGAAAAAAGCATTTCAGTTTGGAGAGGAAAAAGAAAATTGTCTATCATAATATTATAGGTCCCTTTTCCTCTTCAATTTTGTTGATTTAGTGCTGGTGTAGCTAAACGATAGATTTAATCATTATAGAAGCCAAAAACCTTTGACGCTGATTTTCTCAAAACAATGAAAAACCTTGAGAGAACCCCTATTCATCTAAGCCATTCAAATAAAGTGCAATGTCAAATGATTATTTTTTTAATCCCTGCATTTTACACGCTTTACAGTTACCCTGTTGTTCTTTATGTCCTGACGAGCAAAAGAAATGCGACATTTTTGTGTTTCCGGTGGGGTTTTTTGCTCGTCAGTATACTTTTTACTGTGTTTAGCGCACTAGCCATTTGGTCTGAATCATTGCAGCCCCTTTATTCCCACGGGTCGCAGACTGATTTATGATTATTTTTTTAATTCAAAGCCAAAGAGCCCCACCCGTCCAAGTAAAATGGATACAAAGTGGGCCATAACTGAGACAGACGACGAAATTAAACAATTCGCAAATGCAAGAGGCATAGATCCTCATGAGTCCCCCGCAGCTGCGCTGCGGGGGGCTCATGAGGATCTATGCCTCTTGCATTTGGAACATGTTCAGTTTTGTTGGCAGGGATAAGATTTATGTAACGAACATACTAGCAACCAATTCTTGTTGTCTTCTTATCAGAACTCCATGGGTCTTGCAAGCTTGACCAGTTTTGCTTGGGTGGTTCTCCCGCTGCTTGTGCGTGTGGACGGCGTCTTCATCTCTGGATGCAACGTCACCCTCGACTACATTTACCCGGTCTGGGACAACAGGTCCTACACCTGCCACAGGCGCTGCGGAGAGGTCTACAAGAGGGAGCCGTGCAGGACATACGGAGACTGCTGCCAAGACATGGACCAGTTCTGCTCATTGGAAGATGATTATCTGGATGTCAAGAAGATGAAGAGAGAGGATGAAGATGGTAAACTGAATACTACAGAACGCATCATCAATCCTTTGCCCGAAGAGGTGGAATGTAGAAGTCGTCCTCTATTGGTATCCAAGTGCCCTACAATGACAGCGACCTACTTTTAGGGCAGTTAGACGTCAACGGAGAACGACTTGCCACAGAAGGCGTGCTGTGCGATGGGCAGTGGATCACAATGGAGGAGGGGAATGGCTGGCAACGAGGACGTGATGCGGTTGATGCCAGTAACGGAAGCTGTTTCGGGACACTACTTTGTCAACGTGTACTGCCTGCTGTCACGGGGGTAGGCTGGAGAACGCCCAGCAGTGGGTTATCAGCTTCCTTTGGGACTTCAAGAAAATACGTAACTGGGACCCCAGGAGCCTCAGTGAAGTATTGCAGTACGCACGGGAACTACAAGCCCCCACAGTAGAATATGCTCCTGAATTCGTCTTCCCGCGGCGCCGCCTTCAAATTGCAACTGAGCCTTGTGTCTGCCCCCCCCCCCCCCCCCCCTAACAGCATGCGTGTGATACGTCCCCAGATGCCTTTGTGTACGGTCACATTACACTGTACAGTAACATCCACTGCTTGTTGTGCGGGAAAGTTGCACAGACCGACCCCTCATCTCTCATTATCCAAACGGCAATCAGGGAGAATCTAGTACTGATGAAGAACGCGTTTTCCTTCCAGATGCTCGTGCAATGGGCTTCAGCCGGCGCTGACAGCACAGAATCCTCGGTTCAGTTGTCCATCAACGATCGATATTAGATCGCCTGGCATGCCATGGATTGCTCCAGCAGTGAGGAGGAAAACGGAGTCAGCAACCCAAATGAAACAGGAGACACAGAAATAGCTGATGCTAGTGTTAACGCTGCAGCAAGTGGGATCGTGTCTAGTGACCAACAGACAGAAACAAAAACGAAGTCGATGAAGTCGGAGCAGAAACTGATACAGTAAGTAAAGACAGCGATGGTGACAGATTCCGAACGCTGGAAGATTTAGTTGGAGTCTTTGAACAGGTTAGACCTTCGACTCCAGGTGTTGGTGATGACACAGAAGTTGTGTCATCTCCAACACCTGGAGTCGATGTAACAAGTGTGTTGTCAGCACCTGGAGTCCATGTAGCAGGAGCGTCATCTTCAACACCTGGAGACAAACGCTTCCTCTGCAAGCAGAGTGCCTGCATACCAGGAAAGCCGATGATTAGCGGACTTCGCCGATGGACCTTATCACATGATACCTTATTGAATATGCAGGTGGCATATCGGTAAAGCCAGAGCAGCCTTTCTCCAGTTGAAAAAGTGTGGAGTTCCAGAGAGCTGTCACAACACACCAAAGTCCGGATTTTCAACTCAAACGTAAAAGCAGTTCTCCTATATGGAGCAGAGACTTGGAGATTGACAAAAACCACAGTCAACAGAGTACAGATCTTCATAAACAGTTGCCTTAGAAGAATTTTGAAAATCCACTAGCCAGAGAAGATCAGCAACGTCAGGCTCTGGGAGAGAACAGAGCAGATAACAGCAGAAAATGAAATTGGGCGAAGAAGATGGGGATGGATTGGTCACAATCTGAGAAAGCCAGCTTCCAGTATCACTAGGCAGGCATTGTCGTGGAACCCCCAGGGAAAGAGGAAAAGAGGCAGGCCGAGAAACACCTGGCGTCGAGACCTCCAAGCAGACATCAAGAGACTGGGAACCACCTGGAGTAAAATCGAAGGAGAAGCACAGGACAGGAGTCGCTGGAGGTCTCTCATCGACGGCCTATACCCGGGGAGGGGTGACAGGCGTAAGTAAGTAAGTAATGTACCGACGCCGGTCCAGACCCTGGAAACAGCCGGATCTGAGCCTTCTCGTTACCCAGCGACTCATGTCAGGGACGCACCGGCTCAGAACACCGACGACACTTTTAAACACAGAGCTGCTGATAAAGCAAACATGTCGGACACCCCGATCAGCACTGAGTTGAGGGATGCTCTTCAAGATATGTTGGACGCTGAGAAGGGAGAGGAGCAGTACACTGTCAACCACGTGGAGACCTTCCGGAGCCCGGTTCACTGCTTCTGGAACATTACCGCCGAACTCGCTCAGCACCCTATTATCCAGACGCCTTTGTCGAACGAGATACAAGTGTCCATGAGCACGCTGATGTACGACGTGACGACAGATTTTCTGGGCGAGAGACTCATGCGGAAGGAGCTGGACCAGGAGATCTGTATACGATTCGTGATTAACCAGAGTTTCTGGGTCCGGACTTCGACCTTCAGATGTTCCCGTGTCAAGTGACTGTCAACAGGTTTAGAGGCCGGAGCCAGCTGACTGACACAGCTGGCGGAGCAGACACGGCTAAAATGCACTTACTGCGTATCGTGATGTCTTGTAGTCCTTACCACTTTCTAGTCAGGCCTTTTAAAGGCACAACACCCCGACAGTCGACTGTCGGCTGAACGTAGCCTGCCGGGAGCGCGATACTTACACTCTGACAACCAGGCGCCAACTGCCGGCCACGGTCTGCTAACGCGTTTATTTCTACGATTATTTAAGGTCATATGCTCATGTGATCAGGGCCAGTAATCTACGATTAATTAAGGCATAATCTCATGTGATCAGGGCTAGTAATCTAAGATTACTTAAGGTCATATTCTCATGTGATCAGGGCCAGTAATCTACGAATAATTAGTCATATTCTCATGTGCTTGACCTCTACGAATAATTAAGGTCAGAAAGTAGGTTTTATTTTTAGTTATATTTAATCCAATGTACAGTTACTGGTGTTCACTTTGTGATGTAGCAATGAATAAGAGTAGATGTGTGTAAGTATGCTTATGTATTGTCTTTTCAGTTATCAATAAAAATTCGATTTTACATTACTACTAATATTAATTTTTATGTAGATTTTGATGTTTTTCCTTGAGTCTGTCGCAACAATTGAATTGTCCCAAGTGGGATAAGTAATGAGTATATCAACATCAACTTAACCCATTTAACCCACATTTACGAAATTTTAGAAATGTGTGACCTAACGACGGTATACCAGTTACAGGGGATGAATCGACCGTGATAATTCAAGGGTAGTCCCAGATTAGCTTGGCGCCATAGGCGCCAAGCTAATCAGGCACTACCCTTGAATGATCACGGTAGATCCATCTCCTGCTGTAGGGCATCGGAGCTAAATGGGTTAAGCTGGAAGAAAAAACAGCAACTCCATTTCTTTTTTGTTTTTTGCAAAAGACAGAGTTTGCAATGTAAGGCATGAAGATATCGCTTTTCACAAAAATGCGTTTACCGTGTTTTCCCTTTGTGGGGCAATATCGTCCTGATATGTTTGGCTTTTACTTACGTCCTTCATATCTGTTATTGCATTTTAAAAATTGATTTTAAAAATGTCAATTTTTGTGTGTGCATGAGTCCGAACATATAAATTAATTTAGAAAAAAAAATTGTCTTGATTAGCTTGTGTTGGTATAATTATGCATTGAAACGAGGCAAGGCGACGATGTGTGTGTGTGTGTGTGTGTGTGTGTGTGTGTGTGTGCGTGCGTGCGTGCGTGCGTTGTGCGTAGTTCAGAAAATAGCATCTGCGTGTCGTTCGTGTGTGTGCATTTTCGCATGCGTTCGCGCAGGTGCCAAGCAGCATATGCGAAATTGACGGTTGACTCATTCAAGGCGCCCCGCCTCAATAGCTACGTAACTGTCGTATAGCGTTGCCGCCGGCAACGTTATACAACTCTTCCGCAGCGTTTGATGCTGTGCATCTTGTATAAGTTATTAGATTCTCTTGTATCCATGCAATTAAATGTGTCGCAGCGGTCTCTACTCTCGGAAAGCGGCAGTTAACAGTCTGATCTTCACAAACCAGATAGGTGAGGCTAGCGCTGGCAGAATTGTCAGTACTCAAACCAAGGGGAATCACAGCGCTGGACAGACAACAGTTAGATCCCCTGCCCCCGCCTATCAGGCACCCAATAGCCAGCCCACAGAGAAATACGCAGGTATAGAATAAGACAATCATTTCCATTCCTTAAGAATGGATCAGGTCTCTTATATAACCCATGTCTTTCTCCGGAACTTAGGAAGTAGGCAGGAGAAACATACATACACAAACATGAAGGTGCGCTACTATATGTGGTCGGGTAAATACCCTGATTTCCCACAGTAGATGCACAGAACATTACACAACAATGTAACGATACAAATTTTGCCTCGAGTTATACATGATACTCACAAACCAGATAGGTGAGGCTAGCGCTGGCAGAATTGTCAGTACTCAAACCAAGGGGAATCACAGCGCTGGACAGACAACAGTTAGATCCCCTGCCCCCGCCTATCAGGCACCCAATCGCCAGCCCACAGAGAAATACGCAGGTATAGAATAAGACAATCATTTCCATTCCAGGAATGGAAATGATTGTCTTATTCTATACCTGCGTATTTCTCTGTGGGCTGGCGATTGGGTGCCTGATAGGCGGGGGCAGGGGATCTAACTGTTGTCTGTCCAGCGCTGTGATTCCCCTTGGTTTGAGTACTGAAAAGTCTGATCTTCGTCCAGTCTCCCTCGTAGCTATAGGGGACGCAACAAGCGTTCATGCCTACAGTTCAACCATGGTTAGTTGGTTAGTTCGGGTTTAACGCCCACAGCACCAAGGTGATCATGGACGGCCCTGACGGGCGGGTTATGGGGGACAGGGAAATCTATTGCCTATGAAGTACGACCTGAACGATGATCAACTCAGGCGCACTCCAACTGTGCCACTTTGATTTACCAGGACCTTTCAACGGACATGCTATTGAACAAATCCGTTTTTTACCCCTGGATCAGTTCAACCAACCGAACTCCTAGTCCTTTAGCTGTCGGTAGTGCAAGGAGTCATCGCGACAAAAGCTGCTACCGACAGCCCGAGGGCTACGTGTGTGGAGCCTTCTGAATAACTCATATAAAACCTTCATGTCGCATCCAGGAATCATGGCGACAAAACGCGTTACCGACAGCCAAAGGGTTAAGTTTCTGTTGTGCGCCTTAAGGCTTCCTCAGACGGAGAAACGAAACGAAACATTTCGTCGAAATGTCCGCATTTCAGACATTTCTTCAACATTTCACCGTTTCACGAAATGCGAAACGACACATTTCACAAAATAGAACCTGTCTCTATTTTGCGAAACATTTCGTCGAAACATTTCTACCGTTGCCCAATCAGCGTCGTCCGCTGCCAATCTGACGTCATTCAAGCCCAAACACTGAAGATAGCAACGGTAAAGCGATGCCGTTGAGTCAGGTCTATTATGGCTAGAATTGCGTGATGTGACGCACGATTCTGTAAGATTTAACTTGAAGCGGAGAAATCATTTTCGAAATGGAATCTATCAAGTATCATCACTAAAGTACCACCAAAATAAGATTTTAGGCCGTCAGTTTTCTGAACCCCACTTTCATCGGCTGCTCTGCTAATCCGCCTACAATATGGCGGCTATCGCCGGCTTCGAGTTGAGACCGCGGCATCCCTCGATTCACTTGAACAAGCCCTGTTTACGCATTCAAAAGCGCTAACGTTTATTCGATATGGTCGTAATTTCACTTTAATTGTGTAAGTGAAGGCACACATGTCTTATATGTTTAGTTTTTAAACGTCAATAGTCAGAAATATGACCCGATATCCACCGACACAAACCAGAGCATGCGTCAGTGTAGACTTACTTCCCATGTACCAATCGAAATGACTTTTCACCGCGTTTCTACGTGTGCGGAGGAGGCATTTCGATGCATTGAAAATGTTTCGTTTCTTGTGCATTTCGTTTCTCCGTGTAGGAAAGCCTTTACAAGCGCCAGGATTGCGTGCTATCATCAAGCCTTTTTGTCAGACCCACTAAACCAATTAATCAGTGATCAAACGTTCGTCACCGGGTCCGACGTCGGCCCGACCGCCATTCGCTTACAGGAAAACACGACTCCCGATTGGAAAAAAATAAATTAATAAAAAAAAATAAAAAATAAAAATCTAAATTTCTTAACGTCGCAGGCCTATATTCTAATGGGGCCATTTTTTTTTTATATAAGAGAGCTTAATCCTGCGCAAGTCACTAAGCAAGGTCCTCCGCTATCGCGGAGCACCTTGCTTAGTGGCTTGCGCAGGACTAAGATCCATGGGACCTAGTTTGTAAACGCATCGATTCTCATAAGCCCCATTGACTGCTGGGACGCATACGAATCTATGCCTCCTGCAGATGGATGATCAATCACGGAAACACTGCACCCTTCCCCTTTTTCAAGCTGTTAACTAGTTTCTAAATGTAGTCACTATCGGAACCTAACCTTTTCCACGGGCGACCTATCGCTTCTTCGTGTCTCGGATGTCGTCTGCCCCCCAAATCAAACACAAGCGCAAAAACCAAAAGGCGTCGGGTGTTTTCGTCATCTCGACAACGCGCCCTTCGGCTTTCCAAGTTTTTTCGAGAAATACCGAACAGAGCCGATTACAGACACTGTGATCATTGCGGATTAGAGTCCCGGTGTTTGTTTATGTTTGTTAGACTGTTTGATAGTTGTAAGTGAGTTAGTTAGATAGTCAGTCCTTCAGTTAGTTAGTAAGCTATTTTGTTTGTTTGTTTGTTTTATTGTTTGTTTATTTCCTTATTAATCGGCTCAAGCACAGCAAATCAGTCGAATCCAAAACGCAAGCTTGCGTCAGTGAAACACACATAATCATGCTAACACAGTGCAAGACAAACACAGGACTTGCATTTGGTGCGAAGGGGACATCACCCTTTCTCAGCAATTGAAGTTTTGACTTCTTCTATTTAAAATTTATAAACGGGCGTGAAACCGGTACTAAAAGCAAAGGAAAATGAAGAGACGGAGTACACAGAGAGAGTGAGAGAAAAAAAAAAAACAACGCCAAATTTCAACAAGATGGGATGAACCATAACACACAAAGTCCCTTCTATATGAGAGCTGTCCTTGCTGTCAATGGTCTCTACCTTTTGTCTTTGACCTGATTCTGATGTTGAATTATCTACTATTGAAAAAGTCTCGCAGATCTGTCAATGCGTCAGTGAGGACATACGCGTCATTGATTTGTGAAACGTCATTTGTCATGACGTAAGTTTTAGTTTTTACGTAAATTTATATTTTACGTGATATGAGTTTTACTTTCGCTTCATAGGCTTGAGAAAATGGTGACAAAACTAGAACTTCACGGTACAATTTCAGTCTTGCTATAATTTGTGTGAAAGCAGGTTGACTTTACCTAGCTACATGATATACTAAGTACACGGGTCCCCTGCATGCTCTTCTGAAAGCGCGTCGATGTGTGTGTGAGTAGTAGCTCGTGCGCGCGCGCTCCAAACATCTCCAAGAGGCATAGATCCTCATACGCCCTCCAGGCGCATGCGGATCTATTCCTCCTGGAGATGCGCGTGTGTGTGTGTGTGTGTGTGTGTGTGTGTGTGTGTGTGTGTGTGTGTGTGTTGATTGTACATTGCTTAACGTCCCGACAGCAACAAGGCTTTCTCAGGACGTGCCTGCACTGCTTGTGAAAAAAACCCAACTAAACAGAACATTGAATGTATGTCGCCAGCCGGTCAAATACGTTAAATAAACCTAAAACATGGGGCCTAAATAAAGCTAAGACCATTTAGCAACACACATCCAATATCAAGAGCTACAGGCAGTGCAGACAGTAGGGAGAGTTTTAAAAAGGCAAATACAGGTGAATGGATCTCGGGTAGACAGAAACACATGCCCCAGAATAGAGAGGAAAACTCACCCTGTGGGGCTGACCAGGGTGACCCTGGGAACTAAAAAGTACCTAACCCCACCCAAGTCCCCCAGGGCAGACCCGGGGTGTGTGTGTGTGTGTGTGTGTGTGTGTGTGTGTGTGTGTGTGTGTGTGTGAGAGAGAGAGAGAGAGAGAGAGAGAGAGAGAGAGAGAGAGAGAGAGAGAGAGAGAGAGACGTCATATTTATATTATGTCAGTGTCTGTGTGCTGACGGAGTTGCCTCTTTTACGTCACCACCACTGTCTGACTTTCTCTAGAAGTAAAGTGTTTTTTTTTTTTTTTTTTTTTTTTTTTTATACTGTTTTAATTCTTTTCTGAAAAGATTTAATTTTTACTAAAGAAGTTGAAAGGATACAAAGCTGGCTAACGAACTCATTCAATGTATTTCTCCAAACTAGCTTTATGCAAAAGTTCAAGTAAATATGACAAAAATTACGGACTCTGATCTGGGTCAACCGACTTCCTATAAACGGTTGTTTATGTCTTCAATGATACATTCAATTACATGATATGCTCGGAGGCTCTCTTAGCCACGTACTTAAGAAAGTATTTCGCCAAGTCAGTTCAAGCTTGTGTGTACAGAAATGTCGGAGATTCTCTTGGGCATACATACGCACACACATACATACATACGCACATACTGCGCTTCAGTCGCGCCAAATGTACGCTCAGCAGCGTGGTTAGCGTAACTAGACATGACGTAATTGTTATCTTGTTACTTCAATTGTTAGAGGTCACTTAGCCTGCCCGCCTTTGACATTATAGACATGCTATTAAATTCGCCCCACCGCGACCCGCCGTCCTAAAATCTCCCTTCAGTTCTATAAATAGAAGGGACTTAAAAACCCGACTGTCCGCCCGAATTAACAGTGATACTTACGAGAAGATATACAATTCCAGCGTCGATGGTGTCAAACCTCGCAGGTGCTTTACCACTGCGCCACGGATCACCCCTAACCCTTTGGCTGTCGGTACATGTTACTGTCGCGCTGATTCCTGCAGGAATCGTGGCGACAAAACCCGATACCGACAAGCATAGGGTTAATTTCGAATTTTTTTTTTTTTTTAACGCGAGGCATTGTGACCCTCGTCAGGAACCCTGCATCTCAGGGATGCCATTTAACGCGACCTTCTACTGGCAAAGCAATAACGGGTTAACCCATTAAATCCTGAGGCTGATTTTTTTTAAAAATTAAAATTTGTTTATTGTCCTATGAAACCCCCATTTCAGATGAGGAGATAGATTAACCGTTTTAGTTCAAGGGTGGCGCCAGAATAGCTTGGCGCCTTCGGGCGCCAAGCTATTCTGGCACCACCCTTGAACAATAACAGTCAAATTAATTTCAAGTAGTAGTGAGGATGAAAAGGGTTCATAATACTTTGCAAAATCTCTTCTTACCTGTTCACATAAATGTGTCTTTAGCGGAGAATGTTGAACAAAAGGACTAACGTAACAAAGGACTAACGTAACAAAGGACTAACGTAACATTTGTTTCAATGTCTGATTGTCGTAAGATGAAAAATGTTCACCTCTTCTTCTTCTTTGCAACCTACGACAGTGCCGTGATGGACGAAAGGGCAATAACGACGCACACCTCTGGTACGTGCGCCTTCTCACGTGGCTGATGAAAAAGATGGATTTGGAAGTCTTAGTTAAAGGCCCACTACCGCCGTAACTGTTCAACATTTCTGTAACAGATGGTTACGAAACGCTACACACAGGTCTAGCTATGGTTCATTTAGACACAGGAGAATCCAGTTCAGCGCACTTCGTCTTTATATCAAGTAACCTGACGATGACTCCACTCGGCCCTACTAGAAATACAACTCTATCAGTACGAGAAATAGCTAAAGAAAGAAAGAAATAAAGACCGATACGCTAACGGCAGCGCAGAATAAATAAGTTCGATTACGCGTGTGCTTTTTCTGCGTATCCAATTGATTGTACATTGCTTAACGTCCCGACAGCAACAAGGCTTTCTCAGGACGTGCCTGCACTGCTTGTGAAAAAAAACAACCAACTAAACAGAACATTGAATGTATGTCGCCAGCCGGTCAAACACATTAAATAAACCTAACACATGGGGCCTAAATAAAGCTAAGACCATTTAGCAACACACATCCAATATCAAGAGCTACAGGCAGTGCAGACAGTAGGGAGAGTTTAAAAAAGGCAAATACAGGTGAATGGACATAGGGTAGACAGAAACACATGCCCCAGAATAGAGAGAAAACCCCACCCTGTGGGGCTGACCAGGGTGACCCTGGGAACTAAAAAATACCTAACCCCACCCAAGTCCCCCAGGGCAGACCCGGGTGGGGTGTGCGTATCCAAACTGCTGTTAAAGTTTATTAGGTGTGTCGACAAGGCATACCAAACAATGTGTTCAGATATATGCGTAATGGTACTTTAATGCAAGACAAACATTGAAAACCCCATTTTATTTGGGGAATTGGAGCCCTCCATGGAGCAAAATTCCGCGTCAGAAACGACTGCACACTGACGGACATTCGCATGAAGAACACAGATGTAAATGGGAAAACGTTAGGCATACAAAAAACGGACTATCAAGAGGCATAAATGTTCATGAGCCCCCGCGACTGCCTCTTGCAGACGTCCTGCTTGCCCCGGCAGCTAAGGCGTTAACCTTTACTACTTGGACAAGGTCGCTTTAACCCCTTGACTGCTGAGGAAAAAGTCAAGAACGACCCACTTGATGGAGACTCATGAGGATCTATGCCTCTTGCTAAAACCACATTGAAAACAGCAATTCCTTTCCTTGAGGAGGAAGCTTCTTCTACCAGAAGATTTATGACATCGTGTGGTGAAAGCCGGAAGTCTTCGGAAGCCACAGGACCGAGCCGCCTCTCTCTATCCAGGGACACAATCATGGGCACATGGAATGTCAAGCCCATGTACCAGAGCGGCAAGGCCGCCCAGATAACAGCGGAAATGCAAAAGTACAACCTTTCCCTGCTGGGTATCAGTGAAGCCAGATGGACGCAGTCTGGGCAGAAAAGGCTGTTAAGTGGGGAGATGATTCTGTATTCAGGTCATGAAGAGGAGAATGCCCCCCCTACAGAAGGTGTAGCGTTCATGCTGTCACCAGTGGCACAGAGAGCGCTGATGGGCTGGGAACCTCTTGGGCCAAGAATTATCACAGCAGCCTTTAGAACCAGGAAAAAGATTAAGCTTAACGTCATCCAGTGTTATGCGCCCACCAATGACAGTGACGAGGAAGAGAAACAAGAGTTCTATGACCGACTCCAGAGTGCTGTGGACAAATGTACGGAGCGAGACATCACCATCGTCATGGGCGATTTTAATGCCAAAATAGGGGAGGACAACACTGGATACGAAGAGGTGATGGGGAGACAGAGACTAGGGGAGATGAGTGAGTACGGGAAGAGGTTTGTAGACTTTTGTGCTCTAAACAGACTTGTCATTCCCACACAGAAGAATACACTGACAAAGCAACTTGGGTTTCCCCCGACCATACTACAGAGAACCAAATACACCATATCTACATTAGCAAGAAATTTTGAAGATCCCTTCAAGATGTTCGAGTGAGGAGGGGAGCAGATGTCGCCTCAGACCACCGTCTGCATACCTTAAGAATAAAGCTCAAGTGAAAAGCCGCACAGAGACAAGAAGAAGACAGCGCTATAATGTAGGCCTCCTGATAGAGACTGGAGTGAGAGAAGAGTTCAAACTGGTGCTGTCCAACCAGTTTCAAGCGCTACAGAAGCTAGTAAATGAAGAGGAAGCGGTTACCACAGAGCAGTGGAAGGCAGTTAGAGAGGCGCTGAACTCAACTTGCAAAGACACTGTAGAGCTCAGGAAACACTATCACAAGGACTGGCTGTCGGCACAGACCTTGAAGAAGATAGATGTGAGGAAACAGAAGAAAGCAGTTGTCAACAACAGTCGCACGAGAGCAGCCAAAGCAAGGGCACAGGAGGAATACTCGGAAGCCAACCGCGAGGTGAAGAGGAGTATCAGGGCAGACAAGAGAGCCTACACAGACAGCCTGGCAGCAGAGGCAGAAAAGGCAGCAGGCAGCGGCAACATGAAACAGCTCTACGACATTACCAGAAGATTGTCGGGCAGGTATGGCCATACAGAAAGACCAGTAAAAGACAAAGAAGGCAAGCCTATTGCAGACAGAGCAGACCAACTCGACAGATGGGCCAAGTATTTTGAAGAGTTACTGAACAGACCCACCCCACCCGACTCCCCAGACATCCAGCCGGCAGAGACTGCCCTACCCATCAGCTGTGACAGACCCAGCCGGGAAGAGATCAGAAGAGCAGTGGAATTTTTGAAGAACGGCAAAGCAGCAGGAGGCTCTGAAAGCAGACCTAGAGACAATAGTAGAGCTGCTGTACCCACCAAATGAAAAGAAAAGGGGAGACTGCCAGTGCTAATATTTTAGGAAGGTACAAAGTAAAGTAGGATATAGCACTGTCAGGGGAGAGAAATGTGCATGATCGACCAGTGATCATAGATCTACTGTGGCCAAAGCACACCAAAAAAAAAAAAAAAAAAAAAGAGATAGGAAAGAGGGGGCGCTAAGAGAGTGACCGAAAGCAATGCATATGGAAGCCCCCCCCCCCCCCCCCAAGGGGGGGGGGGGGCGTATTACATATCCACTGTTCCAGCCACTCAATGCATGGAAATTTAAATCTAGGTCCCCCAAGGGGGGTCCAGATATTTAGCCGGTGTGGTCAGCTGTTTCGGTCGGCGACCTCTTCAGCACACCATCGGCAACACTGGAGGAGGCAGGAAATTCTGCCTACCCGCTATGACAACCACATTTTACTGTGGTGTCTGCAGGGGCATACATTCCATGCCACCACCTAGAGTTAAATTTCCATGCACCCTAAAAGAGAACCTACCAAAAGGGGGGAAGTCGAAGGGGTTGCAGTCGATATTGTAGTGATAAATGAAAAGAAAAGGGGAGACTGCCAGTGCTAATATTTTAGGAAGGTTACAAAGTAAAGTAGGATATAGCACTGTCAGGGGAGAGAAATGTGCATGATCGACCAGTGATCATAGATCTACTGTGGCCAAAGCACACCAAAAAAAAAAAAAAAAAAAAAAAAGAGATAGGAAAGAGGGGGCGCTAAGAGAGTGACCGAAAGCAATGCATAAGAAAGCCCCCCCCCCCCCCCCCCCCCCCCGAAGTGTTGCCGATGGTGTGCTGAAGAGGTCGCCAAGACCGAAACAGCTGTCCACACCGGCTAAATATCTGGACCCCCCTTGGGGAACCTAGATTTAAATTTCCATGCATTGAGTGGCTGGAACAGTGAATATGTGATACGCCCCCCTTCGGGGGGGGGGGGGGGGGGCTTCCATATGCATTGCTTTCGGTCACTCGCTTAGCGCCCCCTCTTTCCTATCTCTTTTTTTTTTTTTTTTTTTGGTGTGCTTTGGCCACAGTAGATCTATGATCACTGGTCGATCATGCACATTTCTCTTCCCTGACCCTTTTGGTAGGTTCTCTTTTAGGGTGCATGGAAATTTAACTCTAGGTGGTGGCATGGAATGTATGCCCCTGCAGACACCACAGTAAAATGTGGTTGTCATAGCGGGTAGGCAGAATTTCCTGCCTCCTCCAGTGTTGCCGATGGTGTGCTGAAGAGGTCGCCAAGACCGAAACAGCTGTCCACACCGGCTAAATATCTGGACCCCCCTTGGGGGACCTAGATTTAAATTTCCATGCATTGAGTGGCTGGAACAGTGGATATGTGATACGCCCCCCTTCGGGGGGGGGGGGGGGCTTCCATATGCATTGCTTTCGGTCACTCTCTTAGCGCCCCCTCTTTACTATCTCTCTTTTTTTTTTTTTTGGTGTGCTTTGGCCACAGTAGATCTATGATCACTGGTCGATCATGCACATTTCTCTCCCCTGACAGTGCTATATCCTACTTTACTTTGTAACCTTCCTGATGTACCCACCGTTTGGAAATATCTGGGAAGAGGAGGTGATGAAGGCTGACTGTAAGGAAGGGTACCTAATCAAGCTTCCCAAGAAAGGCGACCTCAGCAAGTGTTCCAACTACAGAGGAATCACCTTGCTGTCAGTACCAGGAAAGGTCTTCAACAGGATCATCCTGGAGAGAATGAAGAGCTCCGTCGACCCACAGCTGAGAGAGACCAGCAAGCAGGATTCAGGAAAACCCGATCATGTACAAACCAGATCGCCACTCTCCGCATCATCGTGGAACAGTCTCTGGAGTGGAGCTCCCCGATGTACGTCAACTTTGTGGATTACGAGAAAGCATTTGACAGCGTGGACCGAGAGACTTTGTGGAAACTCATAAGACACTACGGTGTACCCACAAAGTTCGTCTGCCACCAGGGAGCTCCAGGTCAGAACCGGCGGCGTCAGGCAGGGGTGTTTGCTGTCTCCGTTCCTCTTCCTACTGGCCATAGACGGACCACTGAGCAGAGAAGAAGCGATCCAGACCAAAAAGGTGACTGCCAAGCGTGTAATATGCAAAGAAGTACCCAACGGAGAAAGAAACACGCTTAGAAAAGACGGGTACAACACAATTTATTAATATTTCGGGTAAATACCCTTTGTCAAAATGTATTGCCACATTCCTTCTGCCAATGAAGATAAGTAGCGGCTAATC
Source organism: Semisulcospira habei (assembly GCA_036245525.1). Classification (NCBI taxonomy): domain Eukaryota; kingdom Metazoa; phylum Mollusca; class Gastropoda; family Semisulcospiridae; genus Semisulcospira; species Semisulcospira habei. The sequence continues at coordinate 217,684,021 of BTPG01000002.1, read as the reverse complement.
TCTCTATTTGTTTGTTTGTCTATTTTGACAAAGGGTATTTACCCGAAATATTAATAAATTGTGTTGTACCCGTCTTTTCTAAGCGTGTTTCTTTCTCCGTTGGGTACTTCTTTAGAGAAGAAGCGGAATACAGTGGACACTGTGGACACAGCTTGACGACCTCGATTTTGCAGACGACTTGGCTTTACTGTCTCACACTCGTCAACAAATGCAGGACAAGACCAAGAGGCTTGCTGACATCTCGTCCCAAGTGGGCCCCACCATCCACAAACAGAAAACAAAGACAATGAGGCTGAACGCAAACAGAAAAGAACCAGTCTTGCTTGCTGGCACCCCGTTGGAGGAGGTAGAGTCCTTCACCTATCTCGGGAGCATCATCGACAAAAAGGGCGGCACTGATACAGATGTCAGAGCACGAATCGGTAAAGCAAGAGCAGCATTTCTCCAGTTGAAAAAGTGTGGAGTTCCAGACAGCTGTCACAACACACCAAAGTCCGGATTTCCAACTCAAACTTAAAAGCAGTTCTCCTATATGGAGCAGAGACTTGGAGGTTGACAAAAACCACAGTCAACAGAGTACAGATCTTCATAAACAGTTGCCTTAGAAGAATCTTGAAAAATCTACTGGCCAGAGAAGATCAGCAACGTCAGACTCTGGAAGAGAACAGAGCAGACAACAGCAGAGGATGAAATTGGGCGAAGAAGATGGGGATGGATTGGTCACAGTCTGAGAAAGCCAGTTTCCAGTAACACTAGGCAGGCATTGTCACGGAACCCCCAGGGAAAGAGGAAAAGAGGCAGGCCGAGAAACACCTGGCGTCGAGACCTCCAAGCAGACATCAAGAGACTGGGAACCACCTGGAGTAAAATCGAAGGAGAAGCACAGGACAGGAGTCGCTGGAGGTCTCTCGTCGACGGCCTATACCCTGGGAGGGGTGACAGGCGTAAGTAAGTAAGCAAGGGCACCGCACAGTCGATCTCCTCCGCCGGAACGGAGGTGTGGAGAAAGGCAGCGAGCTTTGGGCAAGCCTGAAAGGACATGAACGATCCATAGTAAACCCCTTCTGGCTAGCCGAGTCTAGTAATACTTGTAGGTCCGCCCAGATTGTAGCAAACCCAGACCGATATTGACAGGTGAGGATATCGAAGGGAACTCTGGGAGAACTTCTATTGGGCGGGGTGGAGCGCGTAATGGTCTTTTCAGAGCGCAGGGTTTCGCGAAATTGACCGATCTGAACTGAACACCGAATCGTACCCAAAAAGGAAGAACCCCGTGAACAAAAGGTCATCGAGCCGACCTTTTGCATATTTGAAAATGATCGACGAAATAATTTTAACCCATTTAACCCCAAGCCCGCATTTCCAAATTTTATTTGAGGTGTAGTCACCTAACGACCATGTGCCAGTTCAACCGGTGCAGGACCGGCTGAGGTGGACTGATCAACCATGATAATTCAGTAGTGCCACTGATATTAGCTTGTCGCCTGATTTCAGTTTGAGGCGTAAACTAATGTCTACGCCATTTGCAGATGCGGGATCAACCATAGTAATTCAAGGGTAGTGCCAGATTAGGCGGCTTGGCGCCTGATCGCGCCAAGCTAATCTGGGCACTACTGTGACCCGTGGTTTATCATAGTCGATCCATCTCCCGCTGTAGTGCGTCGGGGCTAAATGGATTAAGTGATTCTTCTCTGGCGCCTTTCTTTAGTGAATGAATAAATAAACTTGTACAGCTGTAATGTGCACAGGATTTGTTTCATGATAATTCCCTCTTGTTTGTCCTTCTTTTTCTCCGTTGTCTTCAGTCATAGTGGTTTATTTCATGATGAGACTTTTCTTCCCGATAACTTTCGTCCTGAGCAAACCTGCTTATTTCGCAATAAACGCTGCGCCTATTTCTGATCGCAGACTTGTGTTTTGCAACCAACCCGCATATTTGACCTATAGGCCATCAGGCCAGTGCGTGCTTGCACAAGAGACACGTTTGCTAAATACGGTCAGAAAGCGTTGGCTAGTGTGGCTACCTGCACTCTGCCAGGACTAAACGCCGGATGCTTTCGTCAATGAAAATTCACGGAATCACCTCGACAAAATGTGCTATCGACAACCGAAGGTTAAATAAATAGGAACATACAAAACACAAAAAAAGTCTAAAATTCTTCAACGGTCGGCTTAAAACAATTAACAAATACATGTACTAACCAGACGTCTAAAATATTAAAGATCGATAAGATACCTCGATAGAGAGGGATGGAGGGAGGGGAGGGGAGGTTAGTTAATTTTGGTTTAACGCCGAGCAGGCAACTAAGGCCATCTCACCGGGAGGGGGAGAGAGAGAGAGAGAGAGAGAGAGAGAGAGAGAGAGAGAGAGAGAGAGAGAGAGAGAGAGAGAGAGAGAGAGAGAGAGAGAGAGAGAGCTGTCCTGTAAACAAAACATTACACAACAGGAAAACAAACGCAGCAAACCAACAAAAAAAAAAAATCAAGGAAAAAAACTAACGAACACAATAGGTGAATTAAAGAGAGAGAGAGAGATAGAGAGAGAGAGAGAGAGAGAGAGAGAGAGAGAGAGAGAGAGAGAGAGAGAGAGAGAGAGAGAGAGATGATGATGATGATGATGATGATGAATCTTTTATTGCAGGATAAAGCTATTAGCAACGCAATGCCTGTCTTACAAGCTGTCCTGTAAACAAAACAGTACACAACAGGAAAACAAACGCAGCAAACCAACAAAAACAAAATCAAGGAAAAAAACTAACGAGCACAATAGGTGAATTTAAAAGAGAGAGAGAGAGAGAGAGAGAGAGAGAGAGAGAGAGAGAGAGAGAGAGAGAGAGAGAGAGAGAGAGAGAGAGAGAGAGAGAGAGAGAGAGTTAATTAAGCGTCAAACTCATTCACTTTCTTTCTACATGCATATGCCATGAGACGCAGAGTGGACTAAACAAAGGAAAGTTATTCAGAACAGATGACTGAAGTGATAGCCCCCCCCCACCACCATAAAAAAAAGTCTCGGAAAACAATAACAATTAACAAAATTGCTTCCCCAAGTACCTATTCTTCATGAACAGAACAGACAAATACTAGTATCTTTTCCCGTTTACCGTAGACTGTTCTTTTCTTGTCAACATAGTGTAGGAGGTTTTGACAATCGGGCCCAAAGCCGCAAGTAACGTTATAACATCTTCTCTCCAGCCCCCCACCGGAGCCGGCAACCACCTCAGTTTGAGGAGCAGCTGGAGCTAGCCGAACCCGCACAGCAAGAGACATACATTCGCATGAGCCCCTGCGACTGCAGGTGCCCATGTGAATCTACGCGAGTCTCTCGCAATAGTGGAGTGGGGTTAAGCACAGGAGCCGTTGACGTCTTCTCTCTGCCTCCGCCTTTCTACCCGTGCATCCCAGTAAACAAACGGTCCCCGTGCTGATGTTGGGCCACGCCGGCTGAAGTATCTTTCGGCCGACGTCAGCCGCTGTTGGCGCCGCGCGCGGCGCCAACAGCGGCTGTCGTCGGCTTGAAGATCCTTCAGCCAGCGTGGTCGACGGCGAAATAAGGCGGGCAAGTGATGAAGGGCTTACCTTTTGCGAGTGCCAGTGCTAAGTGTCACATTATTTGCCCAAAACGCACGTCAATCTTTGCTGTAGTGTGTTCGCTAGTTCAGTGATCTTGTGACGCAAGAAGGGTCACAAGTAGTTGCCTTTCAGTGCTAACCAGGAGGCAGAAGGTAATCGAGCGGACGATAGGGCAACCGCCAACACACAGGCACACAATACATAGGTGTGTGCGCATGTTAAAGATACACACAAACATATAGGTACGCTCACACAATACACAGACTGGAGGAAAACCAACACACACACACACACACACACACACACACACACACACACACACACACACACACACACACACACACACACACAACTAGTGTTAAAAAAGTACTGAAAAACAAATTTCAAATGACATGTCGTCGTACTGTCAAATTTTATTTTTTGCAGTGAAGTCTTGCTGTATTGCTAGAAATCAACCCCTTTGTGTATGCAACCACCAGTGCTGTAAACTGTACCAGTGGCTGCATGTGCAAGGGAGTTAAATATAGAACTATAAACTGTTTCTTAATAAAGCAGACCAACTACTCTAAACACTATCACAAGATTCTAAAAACAATGTATTGTGGCACGTGTACATTACTTTGCTCTGAAACCACAAAGGAGCCACATAAAAACTAGCAAGAAGTATAGATCCCCATGAGCCACCGCAGTTGCAGGGGCTCATGAGGATCTATACCTCTAACTGAGACAAATTTATATCCCTGTCTCTTGGGCATGTTTTGGCTTTGGCCATTGAATGAGCAGAGGTTTCAGAAACAAAATATGCGTCCACTGGCAGGGAAGGGGTTAACCCATATCATACTGAGGCTAAAAGCTTCAAATTTGTACACTGCCATATGCAAGCCACATTATAGCACTCACAGATAAGGATATAGACCAATGGCTTTAGTTCAAGGGTGGTGCCAGAATAGCTTCTAGGCGCCAAGCTATTCTGGCACTACCCTTGAACTATCTTAGTCAAACTTATTTCACACACTGGTGTGTTCCGAATGATAAGGGGTTAATACAATTACATACAACCCCATAGCTGGTAATAGTACAATCTTGAAATACACGTACCGTGGTTGATCCTCACCTTGTTGTAGTGTGACGGGGCTCTATGGGTGCATAAGATATATCAAGGGTTACTTGCCAAAAGACATGGATCAAGTTGCACGAGTGAGCTTAGACCTGCAACATCCACTAAGCAAGGTGCTCTGCTGTAGCGGAGCGGCTTGCTTAGTGGCTGGTGCAGGACAAAGGCTCACTCATGCAACTGGCTCATGGTCTCTATGCTTGACCAGTAAAACCTGTTTTAGCAACCATTTTTGGGCGCAAGAAAAAAGTGGTCACTAAAGACATGTGCTCTCTCAGGAGCAGTCTTGAAGGGCAAAAAGTGTCACCTGTCATTAAAGACCATCAGGTGGCAACAGCCCTCACAATGAGGATTTTAATGACAGGTGACCTCCTATCTATGAGTGCTCATTCAAAAACAGGTTCTGCTCTAACCCGCATTAGGTCATCTCACAAAATACACGTACGTTTTACTTAGACAGAACATTTGCAGACATTATTCATCTGCTTGTTAAAATAAAGAATGAAAGAAAGATAGTTAGTTAGTTATTTGGGTGTAACGCCAAGCAGGCAACTAAGGCCATCGCATGCTGGATGAAAGAAAGAGAAGAAACAAAGCACAAAATACAACAGTCATTACTTTTCACAAAATATTTCTCTTAAAGCATATGAACCCTTTTAACAAATATGGGTTTACATACCCTCTCGATCTCTGTCTTCCTTTTTCCCTAACACAGACACACACACATATGCACACAGAGTGTCTCTCACACACACACAAACACTGACTAGCAAGGTCTGGTCACCAATAACCCTCAAAAGCACAGCAACACAGCAGTTTACCATAGTGACAATTACCTTTCACCGCTAAAAATAATCCCAGAAATGGACAGATAAACAAATATAATAAACAAACATTACACTTACAACAGACCTGATGAGTGGTTTGATATACCTCACAACATGTGTCATGTCTCACCATCATAATGATAAACAAACCTTTGATTACACATTCACACTTAATCATGTCTTTCACAAACATTTTGAAGCATCTGTAATTTTAGCTCATTCAAGGGCTCGCTGCATCAAAGCTGTGTAAGTGTCACACAGCTTTGCCAGAGGTCATATGACACTTCAGCAGCTACTGATGAGGGGCACCTTGAATGAGTCAAAGACAGTGTCATATACTGATATAGGAGATGGTCATCCATAATAGTTCATGGGTTGTGCTAGATTACTTCCTGGTAAGGTGCCAGGCCAATCTGGCACTACCCTCGATCTATGATGAATAATCCATCTCTTGATGTAAAGTCTTCAGGGTAAATGCAGTAACAGTCCAATAGAGTCCATAGGTTTTGAGGATAGAATCAAGACTGTTGACTATCTTCTTTCTTTTTCTTCACAAGTTCTGCCAAATACTTGAACCTTGCAATGCAGTCCTCCTGAAAATACAAAGAAACTGACAATGATAGAATAGGTACCTTCTGGGCACAAACATTGGCAAACAAATACATACACCACTCACTATAAACCCACTCTTTTGAACAATTAACTCATTTGAGACATGCTGCCTCCAGATACGCGGCTTAACACTATTGTGACTAGCACTGCCATTGCTTTATCTTCCTGCCAGCCTGAGCCTGCCTCCAAGACACTTCCAGAAAACCAGGAACTGTAAACAAACCTGTCTAGCAAGCTTGAATTAAGTCCAATCATCACCAAATTTTGTGTACTAAATGAAAACAGAATGCCCAGTTCAGCCGTGCTATTTACAAGTGTGTCACGCGATTCATATTAGCCGCCATCTTTAAAAAGGGGGATAATTTGCGTTTTTTTAGTTTTTGTGTGTGTTGAATTTGCTGACTCGTACTTGCTACCACCAGAGGCTCTGATACTGGCACTGTTTCTGCACTGCTTTCTTCCATCACTGTCACTGCTATTTTTTGCTTTCATGAGGCAAAAAAGACTCCCGATTGGCATGATCGTCAAGATCCAGCATCCAGAGAATCTCATCTCTTGACATAGGTCGCCTTCGATTCATTTTTTCATATAAATTTGAAGCAAACCTTTGCTGATTTGAACACGAGTGGATGTGGCCGTTACTGTTTTATCAAGGTACTCACAAACCAGATAGCTCACGTGAGGCTAGCGCTGGCAGAATTGTACAACAAACCAAGGGGAATTACTCAGCGCTGGACAACAGTTAGATCCCCTGCCCCCGCCTCAAACCAAGGGGAATTACTCAGCACTGGACAACAGTTAGATCCCCTGCCCCCGCCTATCAGGCACCCAATCGCCAGCCCACAGAGAAATACGCAGGTATAGAATAAGACGATCATTTGCATCTTCTATCAGATGCATCAGGTCTCTTATATAACCCATGTCTTTCTCCGGAACTTAGGAAGTAGGCAGGGGAAACATACATACACAAACACGAAGGTGCATTACTATATGTGGTCGGGTAAATACCCTGTATTCCCACAGTAGATGCACAGAACATTACACAACAATGTAACGATACAAATTTGCCTCGAGTTATACTGAGATACTCACAAACCAGATAGGTGAGGCTAGCGCTGGCAGAATTGTGTGTGTTTTATCAAGGGAAACAACTCAATTTCCGGCAAGCTTCAAAACAAGGGAGCAAACATGAGTCTTCTACCTTGTATCACTAAAACGACTAGAGGTGTGGCCCGTCAGTGCGCGATGCTAGGCTGCCACAACTCGAGTCACAGCTCGTCGTGGATGTGTTAAGCTGCATATCTGGAGGCAGCACGTCTCGAATGAGTTAATTGAAACGTGAAACAGTGTATAGCAGTGATTTTGATAGAGTGTGTACATCTGTTTGAGTTGTTGATCTTACGGCTTCTGCTTTCAATCAGCTGTATACATATGGTTTCAATTTTTTACCACCTTAAATTTAAAACTCCCTCTATAAGCAGTAAAATGTGTAACAAAGTCTCCTTTTGAAGAGTTTGGACAGCCCCCACCCCCACAGCTTTTTGATATTTCGTCAGGTGTTGAGAATGTGGAACAGGTCCTGACACATGATTGGCACACCTCCTCGTCTTTCCCCCCCCCCCCTCCCCTCCCCCCCCTCCCCTCCCCCCCACCCCCCCCCCCATCTTTGCTTTTTTCAGCATCCTGGGAAGCAAGGTCTGGTGTCACAAGGCCATTTGTGTCTGATTTAAAGTCCAAACACACTAGCACTGGCACTACTCTTGAGCTATCTTTCCAGAAATCAAAAGACCCTTAGGTCAACATCAGCTTCAGTAGGCCCGCGCAGTCGTGCACTGGCCCACTGCCGCCGATATCTGCCCAAGGGTCATTTGTCACCCCCCCCCCCCCTCTCCCCTGCCTTGAGGTAACTGGTCTGCTGATGATATGCTTTTCTTGAGTAAGCTACAAGTTCACGGTCCATGGACTAACTATGCCCCATGATCCATGGCCAGCAAGAGACATAATTTCTCATGAGTCCCTGTGGATGCAGGGGCTCACGAACAGTTAAGCCTCATGCAAATGGAACAGGTTGTCTGAAACTGAAAGGCTGTGCTGTCTGATCTAAAATGCTGAAATTCAGCTCTCTGAGATTTTTAAAAAGCTGAATCATCAGCCTCTAGGACTGAAGACTGTCACCCATGTGACTGAAAAGTTACAGCACTCAGCAATATCACACTAAGCCCTAGGGCCAAGATTACTAAAATTGAGAGTTGTCTTCTAAAAACTGCATTCCAACGTGATACTAGATAGTGAAAGAGTGCCAGAATGGCCTGCACTAGCACCAAGATATCCTGGCACTACTCTTGAACTATCTTGCCAAAAAGCAAAGGACACTTGGGTCGACGTCAGCCACAGTGGGTCCACGCACAGTTGTGCGCGGGTCCACTTCAGCTGATGTCCGCCCAAGTGTCCTTTGCATATTGGGATGGTCATTGAGTGCCTTGTTGTGTTGTATTAATTACTGTCACGGCTGAACGAGTTACAAGTAACCCAAACTTACTTTAGTCTTGCCAGAGATCTGCTCAGAAATCTTGTCCCAACGCTTGTCTGTACCCTTCGGGAAATGCCTCAGCGCCCACTCGAATATCACCTGCTGGTTCTGAGTCCACACATCCCCTTCTCCGCACCCCTCCACATTCCTCTCCCCTCCTGTGCTCACGCCCACTACTAGTCCACCATCAGACTTATCTACTTTAGAAGCCACTCCTCTCTTGTCCTTATCCACTTTTTGAACCTCTTCTTTGTCTTTCTTATCATTGGCTCCTTCCCTCCTGTCTTTTTTATTGTTCGTTTGAGCGTTCACGCCCTGTGAAGTCAAAAGAGTCAGTTCGGCAGTTTTCGGGATTTTTGCAGGCCTGTTTCGGCGTTTAGTGGTTTCTGGGTCCTGGGAAAAGTCAGTTTGCACCTGGTCATCGTCAGCTGTTGTGATGATGTTGTCGCTAATGTGAACATCTTTTCGTGTTGTGCCTTTGCTGGTGAATACGTCACCTGTTCAAAGAAATATGTTTAACCCCCTTTTGCTTGCAACCACCGGTACTGTTTACAGTACCAGCAGCTGCATTAATGAATGCACAAGGAGCATAAATTAACTGTACTTGTACCAAACAACGACATTTAAAAAGAGAAAAACAAGATGACTCACTATTTGAATGATCAGCATGATTTATCTAACCATCCGTGACCGTGTCCTTACCAATTGGTCACTCTTTTGAGCAAATGTCAAAGCGTCTTGAAATAATTACTGAGTTGGCCATAGTAGCCCAGAAATTCTATGTTTTGCCGCCACGATGGATTTTTGATACATTTATTGATACATTTATTGACCTCCCTTGGCTTTGCCAGTGATAAACTAAATTGGTATGCATAGGAAAGTCTTCCCAACATTTACCTTTCTGCCAAGTTTGATTGAGAAATCAGGTTTTCTGCTAGAATTTAAAATTGTCTATCACTTGGACAGACAGCAGGAAATAATCCATTGCACAATTTGTGTCATTGCCTGGAGAAGTACATTAATAATAATGAATGTTATAGCGCATTTCTCATATTTATAACATAACTCAATGCGCTCTCTCTCTGAAACACACACACACACACCCCCACAGAGAGAGTCTGCAGGGCATGTGTACTGAAATACCGTAGAAATTACTCGAAAGTCTGAGAGAAAAAGTAGCTTTTTAACTTTGCTTTGAACTGCGTAAGGGCAGAGGCATTTCTGAGCTCAGTCGGTAAGGAATTCCAAATTAATGGAGCAGTATATCTGAAAGAGCGTTCACCAGCACATTACTACTGATCACAAAACTGCACGTGTAAACCAACAAGAAGTACTATGTACATCAAAGTGCTAGCATACACAAACTGATTATGACATAAGTATGTTGACTGCAGACAGTGGAGTAGGGTTTGCATTGAAACGCAACAGTGTAAATATTCACATGTGCATCTGATTTTGAAGGCAAAAACTGGCCTCTGTTTTAAACTGACTAGAGTTGGTTTTTTTTTTTTTTTTTTTTAAATTAACAGTATCCGTCTGGACAAAGGACAGCCTTTCACATATCCTCTGTTTGAAAGAAGCTGAAAACAGACAATAACTGTTAGTTATAATATAGCTCATGTATTTTAGCTATTTACAGACACTGCGACCATGAAGACAACAATCTTTTTTATGGACAATAAATTTCTTGAATCTTGCACTTAGCAAGGTCACTTAACCCATTTAACCCCAAGGCCACATTGCCAAAGTTTATACAAATGACTATGTACCAGTTGTAGGAGACAGATCGACCATGATAATTCACGGGTAGTGCCGGATTGGCTTGGCGCTTTCAGGCACCAAGCTAATCTGGCACTACCCTTGAATTAGCATGGTCAGTCCATCTCCTCTTGTCAGGGGTTGGGGCTAGATGGGTTACCATCAGGTACCGTGTTACACTGAGGATGACCTACATATGAATGTAACTGTTCGTGCGCGTGCACAATCTTGCCACCCTAGACAAAGGGAGTTTATCAACGCCCGCACTGTACACTAAATCGTAGGTTACCTACCCTGAACAGCTGCACTGAGAGTCATGGCGTAGGTGCCTTTGATTGTTCTGGATTTTGCAGAAACCTAGAAAGGAAAACAAACATGAAATGTGTGCCAGTCTGAGATTTTCGACCATACGGCTAGAGCATTAAGGTCCAAGTTCACAGACCGGCACACTCCGGTACTCCGGCTCTTTCCTCCCCCACGACTTTGGTATCAGTTTCAGCCCACTTAATCAAATTTCAAATACAAACGATTTTGAATTTCCAAAAACTACAGTAGCTCGCTTGAGCTTGCCCTTAGCACCACGTGAATGTTCTGTGTTTATGTACAGTGTGTGAGTGAATGCGCGTGATTCACGTGAGCGTGCTTGTTGGGTTCAGTTCGCGGCGGCGCTATGAGCCGATTTTCAATTGGGATACAGCGCCTATTTAATGCGCTAATTATTATTATTATTAAAATAGTGTGCTCAGATATTAATTTATTTAGTCCCGGCGCCTGACAGCAGGAGATGTATCGACCATCATAATTCAAGGGTAGTGCTAGATTAGCTTGGTGCCTTCAGGCGCCAAGCTAATCTGGCACTACCCTTGAATTATCATGGTTGATCCATCTCCTGCAAACTGGTGCATAGTTGTTAGGAGACACCTGCAAAATCTGGGACCTTTCGGTCTTAACACATTAATGGGTTAATTAAAACTCAGAAAAATGGGAAATGCAGCCGTGGGGGTTAAATGGGTTAAACTATGCTTGCTGAGGTATGGATAAACAGAGATATAAGAAAACAGAAAAGGGAAGAACAATAAACAGTCTGGGAGAATAAATAAATAAATATATAAGTAAATAAATAAGGATAAATAACACAGACCTGTTGCTTGTGTCCAAATAATCCACATTTACTTTGATACCAAACTTCAAACTGTTTACTTAGTATGTATATACAGTATTGTCCAGCTGTCAGCATTATATTTCATCTGTGATGCAAGTGACGTGTTTTATATTGTGATATGTCTTCTGTGATTTGTGTCACTGTGAAATCTTGTTTATTGCCTTTAAGTTTAGACCACAATAGTTATTATTGTATGTGTATGTATGTAAATGTGTGTGTGTGTGTGTGTGTATGCATGCGAGCAGCTTAATTATATTTTATATGTGTTTTATGTTCCTCTTTTCATGTTGCGCAGCACCGAAACAATTTCCTACTGTATTTTTACATATGGCAATAAAGTTCTATCTTATCTTATTGCGAAGAGTAACTAAAGGTGGCTCTTTACCTCATCTACAGAACGTCCCACCATGTTGGCAATCTTCTCCCATCTGCGAACGGTGCCGCCAGGATATTTGTTGACAGCTTTTGCCAATAAAACCAGCTCCTCTTCGCTCCACTCACCTCCCTAGAATCACAAGATTCATGACGATTACTGTTGCAGACACTGCACGCACAAAGCTAGGACACTCAGACTACAGAACAGTTTCATACCCAAATCCATCACTCTAAGCAATCTGTAGGTACATCCATGCATACCCAAACCTAACTGCCCCCCCCCCCCCCCCCCCCCCCCCCCCAACCTGTTGAATAACGTGTAATAATGTATTGAGACGTTTGTATAATAAGTAGTGAGGGTTAGAATTAGGTTGAAATACTTATGTATGCATGTGTAGAGGTGGGTGTGAATGCGTAAGTGCCACTCAGTTCAGTTTATAAAAGATGTTTATGTGTGAGATGTGTAAGAGTTATGTGTAAAGATTTTGTAGCGTATACTTATGTCCATTTGGAATTTGTAGCTGTGTATGTGCAGGGAAAAAATGTTCATAATTATGTTATAATGTTTTCATGTCTTGTTTGTACTATTTGTTATAAATGAACCACAAACGAATTTCTTTTTATGAGATAATAAAAGTACTCTTATTCTTTTTCTTCTATTCTTATTCTTGTCACCATTAGATACGATTAGTGCAGCCACTATCATGACGGTCATACTCACATACATAACTGTCATCATTACAATCATAATTCTACCCCTTCACAGCCATACATTGGTGTTGCTGAAATATCTTCTATGTCAGTGCCAAAGAGCCCCAGCTGCCAAAAGAACATGGATGCAAAATGGTGTCAGAAAGAGGCATTGATCTTCATAAACCCCCACAACTGCAGGGGCTCATGAGGATCTATGCCTCTTGCAGCTGGATCAAATTTTCTTTTTCTCAACATTGAAAGGGCTCAAAAAGATGCAGCAAGCATGTGAGCTATGACTCGCGCATCTAACCCCGAGTCTTATCACACATAACAATAATCCCTAGGAACCAGTCTATATAGACTCCAGGGAGGAGCCTATACAGACCGCGCCAGCTGTGGAAGAAGGATCAAAACTTCATAAGCTGGGAGTAGTCCTGTGAAGATTACATTAAAGTTCAGAAGACATGTCGATTGACGACCGAGACAGACAGTTCAAGGGTGGTGCCGAAACAGCTTCTGGCACCACCCACACACTATCATGGTTGATCCATCAGTCTATGACGCAATGACCTACCTTGTGACACGGAGTCTGTACGTGGTCTTCCTGCTCAGCATTTGTTTCCTCAGACTCCATTCTAACTTGTCTGACAGCATCATTATCACCCCCTGAGTACTCTGGGACCACCATCTTTCGTCGCTTGGGTTTTCTTGTAACTACAAAAAAGAACAAAGTTGTTAGATAAATGCAACAGCAAGACTTGAGAATCACAGACACTTGCACGAAAACAGGGCAGGCATTTTCAACAAATAGTTGTGCACAGACTGACATCGGCTCTTGCCAAACAGTGTTTTTAACCCGTTTAACCCCACGGCCACTTTTCTCAAATTTTGGAGGTGTTAAACAACAATTTTGTACCCGCAGCAGGAGATGCATAGACCATGATAATTCAAGGGTAGTGCCAGATGAGCTTGGCGCCTGAAGGCGCCAAACTCATCTGGCACTATCCTTGAATTAACATGGTCCGTCTCCTGCTGTAGGGTATCGGGGTTGAATGGGTTAAAAGGGCTGACCTGTCTCTGTGCCTTCGTCTTCACTCTCCTCCTCCTCCTCCTCCTCCACCTTCCTCCTCCTGCGCTCTTCAATCTCTTCCTTCAGTCTTGCAATCAGAGATGGCACTGACCACACACACCAGAACAGGAACACAGGGAGACGAAAGGGCCACAGGCCCAGGACTCTGGGTTTGGGAAGGGAGTCAATCACTTCTTGCAGCTCCTCGGCCTCCTCGCTCGCCTTATTCTTCTTTTTCTTCTCCTTCCTCTTGGCAAAGTCTATTCTGTCCTCCTGATGTAGCGAACACAAATAAAACACGTTTCACGAGCGCATTCACCCTTGGCACCCTTTTGCATGCAGCCACCAGTTTTTAATCACAATTCACAGTACTGCTACTGGTGGATGAAATGACAAATGGGGTCAACACACTCGAGCACTGCATTTAGATGCGTGGCTTATCTGGATGCGAAATAGCTCAAATGATTTAACCCATTCAACCCCAAGACCACATTTCCTAAATTCTGGAGATGTACTTTTAAGGACTATGTACCTGTTGAAGGAGATGGATCGACCATCAATTCAAGGGTAGTGCCAGATGAGCTTGGAGCCTTCAGGCTCCAAGCTCATCTGGCACCACCCTTGAATTATCATGGTCAATCCATCACCTGCTGTAACTGTAAGATGCCAGGGCTAAATGGGTTAAGATACAACACATGGACATTGATTAGCCACAATACTTAAAGGGTTGTGCTAAATTAGTTAGGCCAGGAGCAGAAAGCACCTAGCACTATTCCTGAGCTATCGAGGCCAGTCGCCCACCACCCTCCCCCACTCCACCCCCCTCCAAACTCTGTTGGTATACAATCTAGACAGATGCCTCCAAAAATCAGTTGCTGAGTTATGTCACATATCAAATTCTACTGTTTAGTGCCAGCTGTATGAAATCATCCGACCATTACATTTCAAGGCCAGTGCCTGATTTAGTGTTGTTTGGCACTTGCAGATACACCTTACCAAGAAAATCTATCATTTCTAATTTGGCAAGAGACAGGGAGTCCACTTTTTAACCTCCTGTCTGTTGGTAGCTTGTTTGGATGAGGTGTGTCCTGGCTGTGAGACCTGATGGATTCACACGCACCATGCAACACTTGCCAGTAAACTTGTGCTGCTGCCATGGACTTTCAGCCTAAAGCCATAAGCTTTGACATCACAGGCCAGCACAAAAAAATGTCTTGACCCACTACATCCTGAGGCCGATTTTCATAAAATTGCTTATTGTCCGATGAAGGCTACATCACAGATTACAAGACTGATGAACCATTTTAGTTCAAGGGCGGTGCCAGAATAGCTTGGTGCCTCATGTGCCAAGCTATTCTGGCACCACCCTTGAACAATCCTGGTCAAATTTATTTCAAGCAATAGTGTATCAGGATGAAAAAGGTTAACCAAATTAAATTACCAATTTGTGAATGCAGCCACTAGTACTGTAAAAAGACCAGTACACACATATAAAGTTTAAAAAAACAGTGTTAATACATTCTACACTACGGTCAGGAATTCACAAATTTGGGGGTTGTAATTTGAATGCTACAAAGTAACTTCAAAGACAGATTGACCATGCTAGGTCAAGGGTGATGCCAGAATAGCTTGTGGCCTTCAAGCTGTTATGGCACCACCTTTAAACTAGCATGGTCGAAACATCTCTTGCTGTAGTGTCAGAAATGAATGTGTTAACTCTTGCAGCAACTGGTGCTGAATTAGGTCCTGGTCGCTGCACACACAAGCGGGTTTAACCATTTTGTGTGTCCATAGCAGTTTTGGTCACAATGATTCCTACAGGAAACAAAAAATGCTACTGACATGCAAGGGGTTAATGTCAAGCCGTACACCATCACTAACCAGTGTCAGTCGCCTCTCAACATAAACTGCCCAGCCAACCAGATACTGCCCAACAGTGATGATAACTGCCAAGACAACAGACAGTTCGGTGAAACCCATCTTGCGGGCACGGCGATAGTAGAACACAGGAGTACGCCAGTCAGGGAGTCCTTCCACAAGCAGCAAGTTGTATCTGTTACACAGAAAATAACAAGTGGGCAATTACCCCTTCGCATGCAGCCACTGGTAGTGTGATCAGTACCAGTGAATGCCTGCATTATGGGGTAATCTGTGTCAAATGATCCAGTATTTGAACAAACTTCATATAGCAACACCACTAGTACAGTAAAACCTTGCAAAAGGCGACCGCCCAAGGGACTGTAAATAAGTGGTTTCCTTTCACAGACTGTCGCCTTACAAAGGTGGTGACAGGTCTGACTGTAAGTTTACTATCAGGATCAACACTTTTATTCAAAAGATTGAGACAGCAAAATCTGAGAGGTTTCATTTTACTTAAGGCTCAGCACCAGTTGCAAGAGAGGGATCAATCAGGATTATATAATATATATATTTTACAGGATTGTGCAGATTATCCTGACATCTTAACAAGAAAGGCAAAGCCCTTATGGCTCACGTGCATTGACCAATCCACACATCTGACAATAAGTAAAGGGATGTCTTCTGCACTAACAAAATCCATGTTTTCTCAACATTTAATCAGTTTTCACACATCTGTGAAACCCCCGTGACCCTTGACCTTTGCGATGAGTCAACTAAATTAGGATACATAGGAAAGTCTTATCATTTGTGCCAAACTTGATTGAAAAGTTGCAAAAATGTTGATAATAACAATTATTGACATTTTATACATTTGTTGACCTATTGTGACCCTTGACCTTTTCCGAGGGGTCATCCAAATTAGTATGCATAGATAGGTCTTACCATCAGGTATCTCTGTAGCAAGTTTGGGTTTGAAGTTGTGAATAGTAATTGAGAAAATACATCTCTTGTCAAAATATGGCTATTTTTTACCTATTTCCTGAGGTCTTGTGACCCTTGACCTTTCCAAGGGGCCATCCAAGTCTTACCATCAGGTATCTCTGTAGCACTTTTGGGTTTGTGTTGTGAATAGTATTTGAGAAAAAACATCTTTTGTCAAAATACAGCAATTTTGGACGTATTTCTTGAGCTCTTGTGACCCTTGACCCTTCCGAGGGATCAACCAAATTAGTATGCATAGAAAGGTCTTACCATCAGGTATCTTTGTACCAAGTTTGGGTTTGAAGTTGTGAATAGTATTTGAGGAAAAGCATTTTTTGTAAAATTATGGTGATTTTGGACCTATTTCTGGAGCTCTTGTGAGCCTTGACCTTTCCAAGGGATCAACCAAATTAGAGCGTGTATAAAGGTCTTACCATCAGGTATCTTTGTACCAAGTTTGGGTTTGAAGTAGTGAATAGTATTTGAGAAAAAATAAAATTATGTCCAAAAATAGCTACTTTTTTATATATTTCCTGAACCTGTGACCTTGACCTTTGTGAGAGGTCACTGAAATGGTATGTTCAGAAAGGTCTTGCCACAAAGTATCCTTGGGCCAAGTTTGAGGACAGTAGCTTGAATAGTCTCCGAGAAAATGCCAACGTTAATGTTGACCACGGACCACTGGCCCAGAACATACTCACTTTTGCTTCGCATGGAGAGCCAAAAATGACAATCTGCTACAACTGAAGTATCATGACATGGGTCACACTGCCCATCTTTTTAACCAGCAGCAAAAACAAATGCGCAACAAAAACGTGCCCTTTTGGCAGGGACCATCTTAAATGCAATTTGCATATGCATGTGCACAAGAAAAGCATCAACAATGCAATGGTATGTCCATCTCCTATTTTTGCTTGGGCATCATTCTATCAGCTTAGGATTAAATATTTTTAATTTAACCCCTTAAAGGGGCACGCCTGACCTTTTTTAATGCTTCAGCTCGCAAAAAGCGTTTACTGGGATTCAGTATACATACCCACTTAGACAGTGACCACCCTATTGTCCCATCAAATGCTTTCTTTCATCCGTTCAAAGCGAAAAGAGGCAAACAGAATCCTGTGACTGGACACCATCTAAAAATTACTTGTGATAGGCGATGGTAGCTGACGTCATAACTATTCTATATGACCTTAGGTCATCTGCATAATTATAACCAATCAGAGACAAGATGGCGTATGAACCAGTGAAGAAAAACTGAAGAAAGTATCAGTTGACTCGCGTTGGCCGACAATGACAAACTCAGAATTGAAGAGAAGAACGAAGAAGAGAGACAAGATACCCCTAAGTAGAATTGACATCGGACAATGGAATATAGAGCTTGGCTTGACCGCCCATCCGGAATTTGTCGCTTTCCTGCTGTGTGAATCAGTAAGTAATCTACGGTCTTTGTTGATCTTTCTATAGTTCCACGAGCGCTAGTGATTTTCAGAATTGATGATCTTTAGTAGAATGTATCTTTTACTGATTTCACAAGATTTTAAACCTGTTTTATCATAACGTTATGAGCTAGTTATCAGATTTTATGCTGCAAGGATCTGAAAACTACGGTGTGTGTCAAAATTGCGGCACATTGCTGGTCGTGACACGTTGTTGTCTGTGCGGGCTCTCATTCACTCGATTCACAGAGGTAGTGCTTCTGCATTTGTTGTTTCCAGTGATGCTTTCAGTTACGTACACTTTGATGTGTGAGATGTGAAATTGCAGTGCAAAAAGTGGGTATAAATACCAATGTTCTGTTTCGTGTTTCTGAGGGATAAAGGAACAAAGGTCAAACTAGGCACCATGAACGCTGGCTCCGCAGTGGCTTTGCGCGGAGACTGAGTCGAACAAGCCACGCCCCCGGCCGTGCACTGACGATGCAACACGATCGCTACTAGTAAATACTATCAGGTCAAGCGGAACCCGCATTATGTCAAAGGGATGCCGGAGAACATCAGTACACGTGTACACTGACACCGATGACCTCGTGACCTGCAGTATTGACCGGGTTTTGCCTTGTGACGTAGGCGCTAGTAAATATGCACATATTCAAAAATGAGGCCGAAGCAGACGATAATCTGCGCTCTCGGGTGCAAAAACATTACACCCTCCAAATGATGAATGTCGACATTTGGCATTGTATTTACATCATAAAGCTCTAAGTTAGTACACAAAGTACCCATACTATACTGTCAGCAGTATCTGTTGCAGACAGTTTTCTGACTGTGTTGAGATGCTTGATCCTGGGGAAAATAACTTTAACTGCTGGGGCACAGCACATTTTATCCATCTACAAGACATAATAACTTTTATGAGCCCCAGCAGTCATGGGGCTCATGAGGATTTAAATGTTTTATGTTGTTAGTCCTATGTTCTTTATCACTTATGACTGCACATTTTTGGTCGCAGTTATACTGTGTTCTTTGCGTCCATGTCAGTCAGTGTACGGTAGTTTCAGATGGTTCAATCCGTGATCGCTGGCACCGAACAGGTTAAAAACTCTTACCTCTGACGTTTCTCCTCATCCTTGAGAACTTCATATACAGCAACCAGCTGAAACACATGACCAGCTTCACATCATTTTTCTTCCTTATAATCTTCCATCAAGTGAATTTGTAAATCTTCATTTCCAAATCTCAATCTATCTCCACCCAACCCCAGATGTCTAGAACTAAAAGGCACTTTCACATTCCCCCTTTCTCCCACTTACTTGTCTGCCATCCAAGTCTGCAAAACATGGTTTCTCATTACAAATGGTCTATTTAATGCCCTTACTGTGACCATTGATAATTTAAACCCACATAATCCCTCCTCCCACCCCCACATACAAATAAATAAATATTTATAAACAATCATTGAGATGCTGGATTGGAGTGGATTCCTGCAAGGAAACCTAGTACCTCTCACCCCCCTTCACACCTTTCCAAAATCCCACACTCCTGTTTCCTTAAGAGCATTTTCCAAAGTGCAATTTATGATAAATATTCCACAGTGGGAGATGCTCTTAGGCAAACATAATTTATCAACAATGGGCATGTGATTAGTATTGATTAGATACGACTACATTACTCAAGGGAAGTCAAATGATGATGTGTACAGACCATTTAATTTTTCATTAATATTTATACTCCCTCTCATAGGAGGCCTGATTTTACCTGTCGGAATTTTTCCTCTGCGTCCTCAGCCTTATTTTTGTCTGGGTGAAGCTGTAGTGACAATTTTCTGTACGCTTTCCGAACATCTGACGAGCCGGCATCCTGTTGAAAACATAATTTATGGAATGTCAACGTCTTCATAAATCGCTATAGAATGCCTGTGAAAACAAAACCTAAGAGACCTGTACCAACACCATCTTTTAGCACATTCGGCAAAACTGACATAAATATGATCAGAATTTTCGGTGCCGCCAACTGATGCGTCTATCAAGTTTGCAACGTTGCAAACCGATATTCAATGTGTAAAACTCTGGATAAAGTTTATTTGGCTTATATATTCATAACGTACCTGTCCTATGCCAAGAAGATCGTAGAAATTAACTTTAACTTCTTCTACAAGATCGAACAATTCCAATTCATCGTTATCCCACGCCAAACATCTGCTAAATATGACCCAAAATACGCCGACTCTGAAAAATCGCAAGGGCGCCGCCATCTTGAATGAGTAGACATTGTATGAGAAAATCGAAACCTTTTCGTAAGCAATCAGAACCCCGTCAAAATACAGTGTTATACATTAAATTATAGTAAACATAATATGTAGTCAAATGATACTAATTGGAATATTCAGATATACTTGATTGATTAGTAACAACATAAATCGTTCGGTCCAAACAAAATATTAGTACCTCCCTGCAGATGTCGCTACCAAATGAGAACATTCATTTGGGAACAAACCGTATGCTGAAAAAATAAAATCACAGCTCTAGATCAACTTTTTTTTTTCTTCCCCTAATTAGACTAACCTCTATACATGATAAGTAATTCTAAAGATTATGACCTCCCATACTTTAGTTCTTCAAGTGCCAATGAAAAGGTAAATCCATCGGCTGTGGCCCCGGTAGCGCTTTTTTCCGCGATGATTCCTAGTGCAACACTAGTGTAGGAATCATCGCGATAAAAAAGGGCTACTGACAGCCAAAGGGTTACTATACCTATACGTCTTCACTGACAGAAGTTCATCCTGTTATCATAAGTACTTATTCAGTCAAGTACAGCGGCTGATTCGGTTCTTCACTCGAGAACTAGTAGGAACGAAGTGCGGAGCGGGGCGTATCAATTAAAAACCTGTGGGGCGGGGGCAGGGGATCTGGCTGTTTGTCTGTCAAGCGCTGAGTGATTCCCCTTGGTTTGTGTACAGTTCTGCCAGCGCTGGCCTCGCCTGTCTGGTTTGTGAGTAATTAAAAACCTGTATACAAAAATGTCGCATCTGAACCTTGAACAAGACGCAAGCTGTACTCGGAGGCGTTCCTGGAGATGGACAAAAGTGGAGACGGGTCGGTCAGCAAACTGGAGCTTGCCGCGATGCCTTCCCCAAGCTCGGCATCCGATTTCCCAGCAAAGACATGGTAGATGTAAGTGTAAATGCAGGGCCGGATCCAGGGGGGGGGGAGGGCCGGGGGGGGGGCATGGTCCCCCCTTCCCCCATAAAAACTATACAACATAAAACTCTGATACACTGAAGGAAGATCTTTGCTCACCTTGGTGAAAAAAAAAAAAATAAAAATAAAGCCATACTCAAAACAGCCAAAACTCTGCTTTATGTGCCTTTTTCAGGTGGTTAATTTCTCCCAAAATTTTTTGGCTCCCCCCCCCCAAACATGTAAGTGATCCGGCCCTGAAATGTAGTGGTTAGCAACACAGACTATTTCTGCAATGCGAGATAATATTATAAGATAAGATAAGATAAGATAAGATGAGATGAGATGAGATGAGATGAGATGAGATGAGATGCGATGCGATGCGATGCGATGCGATGCGATGCGATGCGATGGCGATACGATACGATACGATAGATAAAGACGAGACGAAAGAAAACGAAACAAGACAAGACGAGACAAAACAAGATCCCAATGCGCTAATACCACGGCTGTGCGCGGGCCAACGGCGGCCGACGTCGGCCCGATGACCTTTTCCGCATTGGGATGGTCTATGTCCACATGGGGATTTTGTTTTCTATAATAAGCAAACCTGCATATCACATTAATTATCATTTTGTCACACGTGCTTAGTCTGCCATTTGAAATGACATTGAGGCAGATGACAGCACGTGAATGTGGTATCATTATCAGCTTGTCAAACGTGTGCTGGTCTGTGATACTAGACCTTACGATTTCGAGCCCAAATTCCAAAATCACAGAACTTCACACGACAGATAGTTTCGCATTTTGTCTTGTTTTTATTTTTTTATTTTTTATTTTTTGGTTTGTTTGTTTTGTTGTGTTTTGTGTGTGTGTGTGTGTGTGTGTGTGTGTGTGTGTGTGTGTGTGTGTGTGTGTGTGTTTTGTTTTTCCTGTTGGAACTGTTCCATGACCTTGACGTGAACGATGATGGCCGAATCACCCTGAACGAGTTCTTCCTCGTTTGTGAGAAACTGGACCCAGCTCTCCGCAAGTATGTACAATTAAAGTACCACTGATTACGCATAAATCTGAAGACATATTTCAGCACCAATTGTGTTTTCTGGTGCCTTGTCGACACTCCTAATGAACTTAAGAGCAGCTTGGACACAGCAAAAGCACACGCGTAATCGCACTTATTTATTTTGCACTGCCGTTAGCGTGTCAGTCTATTTTTAGCAGTTTATCGCATTGATAGCGTTGTATTTCTAGCGGAGTGGAGTCATTGTCAGGTTTCTTGATATAAAGACGACGTGTGCTGAACTGGATGGTCCTGTGTCTAAAAGAACTACAGCTAGAGCTGTGTGTAACGTTTCGAAACGATATGTTACAATAGTGTATCTTTGAACAGTTACGGCCGAAGTGGGCATTTAAGCCCATCCCTGCCACGAGACGCATATTTTATTTCTGAAATATTTGTTCAGCCAACGACCAAAAGCCCGGCACAACCGTCCAAGAATATGGCCGGATACACTGAAATTCGGGTCTCAGCAAGAGGCATAGATCCTTATTAGCCCCCGCAGTCGCTGGGGCTAATGAGGATCTTTTTTTTCCTCTTGCAGTTGGATCGCGTTTTGGTTTTTATTATTATTATTATTATTATTATTATTATTATTATTATTATTATTATTATTATTATTATTATTATTATTATTGCAGTGAAAGGTTTTCAGAAATCATTTTGAAACTTCTCTCGTTTTGAATCGAAACCCTATAACAACCGATTTGTCAACGTTCAAATGACGGCCAGAATGGTACTGACACGGATCTGGCACTTGAGCACCTTTCGTCTTGCGTATACGACGCATATCATTCTGCACGTTTCGAGTCGCATTTTTGTAAATGCGTCGAGTCGATTCATTTTCGCTTCGTGGTTTGCAAATACTTACCGAAGAAGCGGATCCTTGTTCAGTGCGCAAAGGCCATCGGGCCGACGTCGGCCGCCATTGGCCCGCGCACGGATGGATCAGATGGATCGACCATGACACCAGAAGCACCATAAGTGTTTCCGATGCCAAGCGTGTTACGGTTAACAGTACGTCTATTACAGTTCATCTCTTTAACTGAGAGTTATGGGTTATTTAATTATTTCAATGAGTGAATGATATGCGATGTCTTGTACGGGCAGACAGTAAATTTCCCCATGAGGGATTACTAAAGTATTATTGTATTGTATTGTATTGATCATTCAAGGGTAGTTCCAGATTAGCCTGGTGACTGACGGCGAAAGCTAATCTGGCACTACCCTTGAATGATCATGGTCGATCCACCTTGTGCTGTAGTGCGTCCGAGCTCAATGGGTTGCTCAGTTGAAAAGTTATAGCTGTGTTATTTATTCTGTTTTTGATTATTTCCTTCTCGTTTTATCCCTGGAGCGGCAGAGGTCCTTTACGTGCATACCTCCTGGGATCTAAGTAGCTACATAATTATATAAAAGCTGTTTGTTATTATTATTGAGAAGAACCCAGCGGATAAAGAAACACGCTTAGAAGAGACAGTACAACACAATTTATTAATATTTCGGGTAAACACCCTTCTTCAAAATAGACTGACAAACAAACAAGTACAGAGATCAGTCGCTACTTATCTCATCAGCGAAGAAGAATTATACTTGCTTGTTTGTCTAGTCTGTGGAAAGGGTATTTACCCGAAATATTAATAAATTGTGTTGTAACTGTCTGTTTCTTTCTCCGTTGGGTTCTTCTCTGCATTTTACACACTTGGCAGTCACCTTTTGGGTCTGGGTTTTGTTATCATTATTACTAGCGCGAGCGTGTACAGACGGTTTTTTTTTCCTTGTATTTCACCTCCTGGTTGTTTTTCCCGCTAGAGCGGCAGAGGCCAGACGCGCCTTTATGGACATGGATCAGGACATGAACGGGCAGGTGACTCTGGCGGAGCTGCTGAGCTTCATGGAGGACCGGGGAGGGCCCTATGACTACAGTGAGATCACCAGAATCTTCCAGAAGGCCGACAAGGACGGGAACGGCAGACTCAGCTTCGAGGTTGGTTGGTTGGTTGGTTGGTTAATTCGGGTTTAACGTCCACAGCACCGAGGTGATCATGGACGGCCCTGACGGGCGGGTTATGGGGCACAGGGAAATCTATTGCCTATGGAGTACGACCTGAACACTGATCAACTCAGGCGCACTCCAGCTGTGCCACTTTGATTTACCAGGACCTTTTAACGGACATGCTATTGAACAAATCCGTTTTTCCCCCTGGATTGTGAGTCCAGCTACCGGGGCCGGGATGGGATTCGAACCCACGACTCGGCGATTCCCTTCGCTCTCCTGCTCCGACGTTTAACCGCCTGAGCTATTTCGGACTTCGAGGAATTTCTGGACTCATTTTAAGTAACCTTTCTCCAATGAGTCATCCTGTTACACACCAGGGCGACCACTCAGTCCTTCGTCGAAGGAATGATCGTCCTGTTTTAACACTTTCGAGACGTGCCGCATCCGGATACGAGACAAAAAGCCGCGTATGCGGATGCGGCACGTTTCGAAAGTGTTAACATAATTTTGTCCATCAGCATTAAACTTTCTTTTTTTTCTTAAAACTTGAGAGCGAGTATCTTTGACATACAGCATCTGTAGTGTTATATTCCCGTCCGAGTAAAGTGAACGCGACCCAGCTGCAAGAGACATAGATCCTCATGAGGCCCGTCTGCGACTGCGGGGGCTTATGAGGATCTATGTCTCTTGCTGAGACCAACTTGTATCCATGTTCCTCGGACGGTCGTGGCTTTTGGTCGCAGAATGAACAGATATTTCTGAAACAAAAAATACGTCCTGTTACGAGTATAACCCTTTGACTTTCAGAAACAACGTGAGTGGGTCTGCTTAGTACTGCGAGAGACGAGTCGGTCGCGACAGCCTTGGCGTTAATTAGACACGGCATTGGAGCTATCTCTGGTCCATAGAATATTTAGGAGGCCAGTAATCAAGCCACCTATCGGACCTACATCGATTTATCAAAAGTACCAAAAACCCGCCAGACACTACAATAAACGAAATCAAAAGTGGTGACCGCCAGTGCTTATAATCCAAGAAAACGTACCCAGAAGGTAAGAAAACTCACCGATAAGGGAGAGTATTGTGCATTGCTGACCAATGATTATAGATCTAGCGGCCCTGAGGCCACATACACACACAAGGGGTTGGAAATCCAGTGAATGTGCGGGTTTCTTTCTTCGTTGGGTACTTCTCTGGCTTGGCAGTAACCTTCTTTTTTTTTTTTTCTTTTTTTTTCTTTTTTTTTTTTGTTTTTTTGCGGGGGGGGGGGGGGGGGGGGGGGGGGGTGTCTGGATTTCAGTGAATGTGCTATACTGCCCCGGCTAGGGGTGAATCGGCATTTGCTGCCCCAAGTCGCTTACTTTGCAATCCACTCTCACTTATCTATCAGTATTTTTTGTGTGTGCCTAGACCAACTAGATCATCTTCACTGGTCAATAATAGTCAGTTCTCTCACATGTCAATCCGTCTAAGTACGTATTCCTGTTTGTGCTGTTACGATTCATCTGTCTCCAGCGGTCGGTTTACAAAATGACGCGAGTTTGTTCCCAGTGCGCAAAAAGGTCATTAGGCCGACGTCGGCCAACGTCAGCCTAATGGCCTTTTGCACACAGGGCTACCTCTAGACAGGCTTTCAAAAATAATTTGGTAATTTATAAAACGACGTCTTTTGTATAGTACGGAAGATGTTATATGCCATGTTCTATTTACTCGCAGAAGGAAAGCAAAACACGTGCAAATTATGTTCTTATCGCAGGTCTACTGAAAATAGAATAATAAACACTACAGATAACTTCTCTTATTACTAAGTCGGAAATAATAAAATTCGGATATAACTGCTCAGAATTCCTGACTATCATCGCTCTATAAGTCACCCGTAAAAAAACTTCTTTTTTTTTTTTTTTTTTTTTTTTGCGCCCTGAGCATGCTGCTAGCATGGAGTGATGCTCATTACAAGTGGACATCATCATCATCATCATCAACTTCGCCTAATAAATCAAATAACAAGAAGCAAATGTGGGTCCTCTGACGTTTGTCGTTTGTTGTATCCGAAGTTTACTCTGTAGGATATTTCCGTAAGTCGATTACTGTCATAGTAATAATAATAATATTAATAATAACTACGGTATTTATAATGCGCTTATCTTATAATAATTATAACTCTGAGCGCGCACTCACAATTCGCGCACGCTTTAGACAACGACTCACGTACCACAAATAGTGAAATACATTACGACAATCTGCTTAGGGTGGGGAGTGTGGTGGTATAGTGCTAGAACTGTTGAAAGAGGTGAGTTTTGAGGGCGGACTGGAAGGAGGAGAGAGAGTGTTTCTGACGGAGAGAGAGTGGGAGAGTGTTCCAGGTGGATGGACCGTATACTGAGAAGGAGCGGGGACCGAAAGTGCTGAGTTTGGTGCTGGGCATGTGGAGGCGGAGAGGGTCGGAGGCGGAGCGGAGGGAGCGGGGAGGAGTGTAGGGGTGAAGTAAGTTTGAGTGATAGGCGGGAGCGCAGTTGTTCAGGGATTTGTAGCAATTTGTAGTAATAGGCTTACGACATATCCGGTACAGACGAACGCGATGCTTTAGACTACATGTTGCGTGTTAAATGACATAGCGAATAATAAAAAGCCAGAACAATAAGTTTTGGCCGTGTTTTTTTTTCTTCTTTTGATTTGACCCTTTGACTGTCGGTAGCGGTTTTTGTCGAGGTGATTCCTGTTGGAATCCCCTCGACAAAAACCGCCACCGACAGCCAAAGAGTTAACTTATATGCGACGTAAACAAAAGAATCGCCATTTGCGACATTACTTAAACCACAGGGGGGAAAAAGATGTCTAGCTATGGCGGATATATCGTACTCCAGTACGAAATGGCCATCAAGCCAAAGTCGGTCGCAGTGGACCCGCGCACGACTGTGAGCGGGCCCGCTGTGGCCGACTTCGGCCCGATAGCCTTTTGCTTGGTGGGACACAGCCATAAACCTTGGCAACTCCTCCAAACGACGTCGGCCCGAGGACCTTCAGCTCACCACGCATGATACGCTCATGCATGGCTTACCCTAACGCGTTAAAAAAAAAATGTATCACTTGCGTTTTGTTATTCATGTCGAGGCATGTCTTTACACAAAGGTCATTACACGAAACCTCTGTGGGCCTATTCCAGCGCCGGCAATGAGTTCTATAGAAGTGAGTCCTGGTTTCAGATAACGACTAAAAAGGGAAAGATCTAGCTACTAAAATATTCATGCCGAAAATCGAGAGTCTGATCACCTAAAAATTAGCATCATCTCAGAACACGCTACGCTTAACCCATTTACTGCCGAGAAAACGTGACCGTGGTCGGTCCAGCTACAAGAGACATAGATCCTCATGGGCCCCCGCGACTGCGGGGGCTCATGAAGATCCATGCCTCTTGCCTAGATTAATTTGTGTCTATGCTCCTTGCAAGGTTGTGTGTTTTTTTTTTTTTATCGTTGAATGATCAAAGATTTCAGAAGCAGAATATAAAATTATGCATCCAGTGGCAGGGACGGGTTAAAGGCCCACTATCGCCGTGACGATTCAAAGATACACTTCTGTAACAGATGGTTACGAAATGCTACACACAGGTCTAGTTATGGTTCATTTAAACACAGGAGAATCCAGTTCAGCATACGTCGTTTTTATATCAAATAATCTGACAATGAATCCACTCCGTTCTATCAATACGATATTAGTACGAGTAACAGCTAAAAATAGATTGACACGCTAACGGCAGCGCATAGTAAATAAGTGCGATTACGCGTGTGCTTGTGCTGGGTCAGGTCTAAACGGCTGTTAACGTTTAATAGGTTTGTCGACAAGGCATAACAAACACAAATAGTGCTGAATTGTGTCTTCAATTTTACGCATAATGGTACTTTAAAGTGATGGGCTCTATGCGGGCTTTGGTGGGAAAAATTCGCCAATACAACGAGTTCTCAGTGTTGTCTTGCCTCAAATAAGACCATTTTACCATGACCATGACCATGACCATTTTAGAGAAGTTTTCTACTGCCCCGGGTTCGTGTCGATGGAGCTCTCTTGCCTGCAAAAGAGAAAAAGAGAAGAAAATGAAGCCTTTCGATTTGGGCCATTCAAACTTCATAAGTTTGTAAAACATTGTAATACTAAAAACATTTACAAAAGACATATTGCGAATTCTTACCAACATATTGCAGGTCTGTTTAAGACGGTCTGTTCATCAAAAGAACAACCAACAAAGCAAAAAAACACACGTAAGAGAGTCCAACAGAAATTGTTGTGTATTTGTATTGGTTTTGTTCTTTGCATATTGCATCGGCTTGGCAGTCGCTGCTTTGGTGACTCACCATCGGGTTATAGTAATCCGCCCCCCCCCCACTGCCCCCTCCCCCCCTCCCCCCCCCCTCCCAAGCCAATCTTCCTACTTTGCCCGAATGCAAAGTGCACATAGAACAAAATAGCGATTCCTATTTTGGGATGCATAGAACCTTGGCCTAACCAGTTACGCGCGGCCTACTGTTTGGCGATATTAACTTTTAATCGTTTTTCTCTCAGTAAATCGAATGTCGAACCCGGTAAGCAAAAGTCCTCGTACCCACGACGGCCGCAGTGGGCCCGCGCACGACTGTGCGCGGCCGGGCTTACTGCGGCCGTCGTGGGCCACAGGACGTTTTGCTGCTGGGGAAGCTGTTGAAAAAGCTCTCTGATGCCAGCCAGCGCTAGGAGTTGCGCCAGACCGGCGCCCTTCGTTAGCGTTAACCCATTAACTGCCGGGCCTTGAAAAAAACACCACCATACAACGGCTGCAAGAGGCACAGACCCTCATGAGCCCCCGCGGACGCGGGGGCTCATGAGGATCTATGCCTCTTGTGAACGTATTGCGCTGTCTGCATCTCTCAGTATTGTAGGGCTCCGACGATCGAGCTTCTAAGTACTGACTGCGAGTACCGCTGCGCCACTGCGTGCGCAACCGACCCGCATCGCACACAAAACTCATTACTACGTAACCGGCCATCGCACAAACTCATTACTACTAGTAATGAGTTCGTGTGATGGTTGGTTGCGCAGCGGTATTTGCATTCAGTAAAAGGTCGATCGTCAAGGCCCGATGGGTTAAATTTACACCGCTGCGTGCTTAGTAATGCCTCAGTCAATATCACTATAATGCTAATAATATCTGAATCTGTACAGTGGGGTTTCCTGTGCTCGTCGGGGTTTTTTTTAATATTTTTTTTTATTTTTTTTTTTTTTTATTGCCGAGACAATACAAGCGCCATTAATTAATCAATAAAGAGGATTTATACATGGTAAGATGCGGCCGTCTAGGCGCCGTACATACGGCGAACACTGAAGAAAAATATTACACAAAAGGTGACAAAAATGACCACATGTACAATTGCACAAAAGAACAGAAAATGACTAAATACATGAACACTGATAATCAAGATGGGAAAAGATGCGTTTGAAGACTGTGATTAAAACAACCCGGCAGTTGTGTGGATCACCGAGTTTATCTGTGAGTCTCGGCCGCTCAAAGTAGCCTAAACTATCTCTTCAACTCATTCAACTGAAAGTGGACGCAGGCTGCTCAGTGTGCCGGGCTTTTCTGACATCATTGTAATTTCACCGTCGAACATCACCGGCCGTCAAAGGAACGTAGATCATGCAACGTGGTTTCATCAAGAGGTATAGATCCTCATGAGCCCCCGCAACTGCCGTTTTCTTGCCGTTTTCTCAGTGGAGTTCAAATTTTTTCCATGTGACTATCGAAACTGTTCGTGAACCGAAAACCCAAGCAGATAAGAGCCGTCAGGTGATCGACTGCGATGTTTCCAGGGCAGTGAAGGTTGGTTGGTTGATTGGTTGGTTCTACATTGCTTAACGTCCCAACAGCAAAAAGACTTTCTCAGGACGTGCCTGCGCTGCTTGTGGGGAAAAAAAAACACACTGACTAACAAACAGAATATTAAATGTATGTCGCCATCCGGTCTAATATGCTAAATAAACCTAAGACATGCTAGGGACGCTGCTCCTTCAAGCTAATTTATCGTACCTAAGTTTACACACACACACACACACACACACACACACACACACACACACACACACACACACACACACACACACACACAAACACACACACTGTGACACACACACACACACACACACACACAAAGAGTATAAAATCATTACCGTTACAAAATATGTACAGGGAAATGATCTATAAAAAATGCATTAACCACTGCAAACACTACTGACATAACTCATCATCTCTTCAGTAGGTGAAGCAGACTATATAGCAACACACATCCAGTTTGCACAAGAACTACAGGCAGCGCAAACATTAGTTGAAATTAAAAATAATTTTTAAAATACGGGTGAATGGAGCAAGGTTAGACAGAAACATATGCCCCAGAAACATAACGGGCCGTAACGAAAAACCGTTGGGCTGACCAGGGTGACCCTGGGAACTAAACAGTAGTTAACCCCATCCAATTCCTTCAGGGCAGATCCGGGTTGGGGATAGCAGTCATGAACGGGTCACAGGCTGCCTCTGGTCGGCTACCCGGCCGCGGATTGCCGACGACTCCCTGGCGTGTTAGTGTGGATCGTTAGTTTCACAAAGCCGTCAGCGTGTAGGCGGAGAGCAGTGTGTACTAACCGTATAACGGAAGGTCAGTCCTGGCAGTGAGCAGAAGACCCTCGGGCCGACATCGGCCGCAGTGGGCCCGCGCATGGCCGTGCGCGGGCCCACTGCGGCCGGTGTCGTCCCGAGGACCTTTTGCCTACTGGGGCACCAGAGCTGCAGCAGGTATCACGTATCACGTCAGTATCATGTATCGATTCGGTAACTGTGCTTTCTCTTCGTACGAGTAGCTTGATGCATTGGCCAAACTGATTCGCAAAACTGATAGGATTCCCTCTTGCCTACGGATGTTGGTATTTCAGTCTCGCTGACTCCAACTGAAACTTGAACATATATGCAGGCCTAATCTAGACTTAGTTTCAATGATACAGTTTGCGTCAAACGTTTTCTATAAATACTTTAAGCGTTTTCTAGTGTGGTGTGTGATTAGAATGCACATCGCAGTAAATTAGATCATAGAACGCAAACTCAAAACTGAATAAAACCCAACTTTTTTTTTCATCTCTATCGTAACCACAGGCTGGGGTAGAGAAATGTGTTTTCACGATGTATACTGACGAGTAAAAGAAATGCGACATTTTTGGAATCACCGGAAACACTTCAGTGTTTCCGAGGATTCCAAAAATGTCGCATTTCTTTTGCTCGTCAGTATATATCGCAATTAATTACAAAATTGTAACAATATTTATTCAGTGGCTTAGAAAGCGGATGTTTTTCATGGGGGGTGGGGGGGTGGAGGAGCGGACATTTTTCAGGGAGGGGAGGGTTGGTGGGGGGCGGGGGGGGGGGGGGGTCGCCAGTCCAACCTCGTTAAGAGAAAAGCATGACAATGAAAATATTACTGTAGTTTCTCCTCCAAAAATGTTTTGTTCTCCAAATAACAAATAAAAATACAAGTCATAATTCTAATATTTTTATCCTAAAAACATTTTTCATAAAAAAACCTCTCACTCCCTTACTTTTGTTGGTTGGAGTCAGAGCTCATCCCCCCCCCCCCCCCCCGCTCCCCTACCCCCTCCTAAGGCCCCTCCGGGTTCCTAAGCCAGTGTTATTTCTTGTAGCCACTGTAAACAGTTGTTTTTCTAGCGACTGGAAGGAATAAATACTGTGCATTGGTACACAGCGTTCACTCATTCAGCCCCGACACACCACAGCAAGACATGGATCGAGCATGATATAGTTCAAGGGTGGTGCCAGGATAGCTTGGCGCCCATGAGGCGCCAAGCTATTCTGGCACCACCCTTGAACTATCCTGCGCGATTTGTCTCTAGCATTGTAATACAGTCCTTCAGAGGGCCACTTCAAAATGTGGGGATTTCGGCTACGGTCTTGGGGCAGAATGTGTTATAACACTTTTTTTTTTCTGCCCCAGCCTGGAGTGATGATTTCTCAGACACTGCAACTGACATTGGCAGTAAAGATTTAAAGCGACCTGCTCGATTCAATATCTTGTTTGGCATGTTCTTAGTATGTCTAATAATAGTGCCGGACAATTATGAAGTTCAGACGTCTGCTCTTCTTCTTTTTACGCAAGAGAGTTCCTTGGGGGTAAATGTGTTTAAAGTGTCACAACAACAGTGGAAGAAGAAGAGAGAGAGGGAAAAAAAAAAACACACAAAAAAAAACCAACACACCACCTCAAGGAGCTCAATAAATGATAGAGTGGATCGCCTGACCTAGCCGGTAGGGACCGGCCCGGGCCGTTGCTGTGGCGGTATTAACTGTTAATGCTCGTGTGTCTCGTCAGAAAAAGATGTCGATTTTCATTATTTGCCCATAAAACGTAGTGAGCGACGCTTCATAAATCTTTGCAAGCGCCGCATTGATTGCCTGCACTATATTCCGTCACTGCCCATTGGCTGGCCCGGGCAGTGCGTGCGTGAAAACCCTTGTTATTTCAACGCCACACAGCCCCAGCCGGGGTCCAATTAGGAACGTGCATATCTGCATAGAGGAGTCAGCAAGAGGTATAGTTCTTCACTACTTAGCCCCCGCAACTGCGGGGGCTTATGAAGATCTACTAGACCTCTTGCAATTGTTGTGTCCGGACTCTGTGTGTGTGTGTGTGTGTGTGTGTGTGTGTGTGTGTGTGTGTGTGTGTGTGTGTGTGTGTGTGTGTGTGTGTGTGTCAGTGTGTGTGTGTGTGTGTGTGTGTGTGTGTGTGTGTGTGTGTGTGTGTGTGTGTGTGTGTGTGTGTGTGTCAGTGTGTGTGTGTGTGTGTGTGTGTGTGTGTGTGTGTGTGTGTCAGTGTGTGTGTGAAAACCCTTGTTATTTCAACACCACAGCACAGCCCCAGCCCGTCCAATTAGAAACGTGCATGTATCTGCATAGAGGAGTCAGCAAGAGGCATAGATCTTCATGAGCTCATGAAGATCTATGCCTCTTGCATTTGCTGTGTCCGGCAGTGAAAACGTTGTCGCATTCACCCTCTAAATGCCAAGTTGAAAAGGAACATTAACCTCATTTGACCCCAAGGCCGCATTACGCAAATTTTGGAGGTGTCATCTAACGACTATGTACCAGCTGTAGGAGATGGCTCGACCGTGATAATTCAAGGGCAGTGCCAGATTAGCTTGGCGCCCGTCAGGCGCCAAGCTAATCTGGCACTACCCTTGAATTATCATGGTCGAGCCATCTCCTACTTTAATAGCCGGTGCGTCGGGGCTAAATCATTAATTGTTTAATCTTCTCCCCCTCTCTGAGCCAATTTGCATCCATTCATTCGAGGAACTGTGTTGTACCCCCTTTGTGCATGCCGCCACCAGTACAGTACTGTAAATAGAGTTGGTACCTGCTTCTCTCAAAATATATATATATATATATATATATATATATATATATATATATATATATATATATATATATATATATATATATATATAGATATATATATATAATATATATATATATATATATATATATATATATATATATATATATATATATAAGAAAAAGAATAAGAGTACTTTATTATCTCGAAAAGAGAAATTCGGTTGTGGTACATTTATAACAAATAGTACAAACAAGACATAAAAACATTATAGCATAATTATGAACATTTTCTCCCTGCACTTGCACAGCTACAAATTCCAAATGAATATAAAGTAAACACTACAAAATCTTTACACATAACTCTTACACATCTCACACAAACATCTTTTATGGGCTGAACTGAGCGGCACTTATACATTCACACCCACCTCTACATATGCATACATAATACGCGTGTTTCAACCTAGTCCTAACCCTCACTACTTATTATACAGACATCTCAGTACATTATTACACATTATTACACAAGCTGCATAATTAAAGTCTACCATAGTAAAGTAATTAGTGGGTAAACACTCAGTAACAACAAAAAAATCCCAGGATGTCCATGTTCACCACCAAATGAAACACAATATAATCACTTCTCTAAAATCAACAAGCTCCATTCCTACTGATTGCACAGGTAAAGGGGGATAGGGGGAGGAGTTAGGTTTGGGTATGCGTGGATGTACCTACAGATTGCTTAGAGTGATGGATTTGGGGATGAAACTGTGCTGTAGTCTAAGTGTTCTAGCTTTGTGCGTGCGGAGTCTGCGGCCAGAGGGGAGGATATATATATAAAATATATATATAAAATAGGCACCGCATTTGAGTAACACCAGATGGAATTAAAAAAAAACAAATTATACTTTCACAACAAAATCGATTATATCGACGAATTGCTTTTTAATTATGGTCTTAAACATTTCTTTGTATCAGCACTACTTTTGAGTCATAGGGGATGGATCGACGAAACCTCTAACATTCACAGTGTGATGGATCAAATCTTTCAATCATTGGGAGATTGGCGGCTTGACACTTGTAGCTCGAAAGTGGTGCTTGAACAGGTTGGCGCTGTTGGAGATTTCGCAGTGGACCCGTCCGCTATACTTCACTCCAAGCTGGACTGGTCTACTTGCGTGCAAGCCTACCACGAAAGCTCAAATGATATTGATTGATCAGCGAACACCAGTTCAAGCACTGAACTAGTCATGCCTTGCGCTTAACCACTTCACTGCTGAGAAAAATTAAACACCACCCGACGGCAAGAGGCGTAGATCATCATTAGCCCCCGCGGTTGCGGGGGCTCATGAGGATCTATGCCTCTTGCTGAAACCGATTTGTATCCATGTTTCTTTGGAGGCTGGGAGCTTTGACGTTGAATTTACAACGATTTTAAAAACACAATATGCGACCACCAGCAGCGAAGGTGTTAAGCTAACAAAGCCGATCCATCTCCCGTTAATAAGGCTGAGTGAACACTTTTTCTGTTGATCGAGCTAATTAAGTTAGACCCGACGATTTCGATATTTCATTTCTATATTTGCCCAACAATTTTTTGGCGAACGTAACATCTCCCTTCCAATTCAAGAGCTGAATTACTTTTTAATTGGTCTGCTAACACACCGTAAACGTCGTTGAAAATTAATGTATGAGACGTGGTGGTTCAAGGGTAGTGCCTGATTAACTTGGCGCCTGCACGCGCCAAGCTAATCGGGCGGTACCCTTGATGTGTCAAAATCGATTCATATCTCATCTGGCGTTGGGAGTTACATAAATTGCAAATCGACCAGAACTTCGATCGTTCAGAGAATTGTGATCTGTCTGCATTGCAAGGTTGTTTCCCTTAGATCGTTTGATTTTTGTTATTTTCTTTCCTTGGCTGGGTGTAGTGGTTTTTTGCAAGCCTGTGTGCTAGGAGATTACTGTCCAAATGCATTTTGCTTTTATCAGGTATTTGCACTTTGGTACACAGATGGCGCTTATATAGAACGAAGTATTTAGTTCTTATTAATGCAGCCGGTGTTGCTCTTGTTGCATTGTCTGTATTGTGGTTGCGCTTCTTGTTGTTGCAGGTGGTCGTGGTAGCAACAGAGTTGTTTGTTGTAATTGTTGCTGTGGTGTTGATGGCGCCGGTGTTTCAATATTAATTTACAACGGATACCGGTTAAACACCCTATCTACCCAAACATATTCCACTCCTTTCTCGTTCATGTGACCATGCGACACCCCCCCCCCCCCACACACACACACACACACACACGCACGCACTCAGGCACGCACACTTGCGCACGCGCGCTCACACACACACACACACACACACACACACACACGCACGCAGGCAGGCACGCACACACACGCACGCACGCACGCGCACTCACGCACACACACACACACACACACACACACACACACACACACACACACACGCGCGCGCGCGCACACACATTGATTTCTTTCTCTTATATCCTTTTCTTCATTATTGTTGTAGTCTTATTTATCCATTCTTATATATTCATTCTTATTACTCATACGCCAAACTATACTAAACTCGTACATTGAAGTGCATTGGTGACACCGACCAGTTCACAGTGCGCCAGAGGTCATCGGGCCGACATTGGCCGCCATTGGCCCGCGCACGGCGGCCAACGTCGGGCCGATTGACCTCTCGTGCACTGGGTTCCTATCAGAAATGGATCGCATGCTATGAGACGCAGGATGTGTCAAAGATGAAGGGAAATTGATATTTCAAACAATACATATTCAATACAAATTGCGCCTGCAGCATCTAGCAGCCGCACGCTCAACACGGAGTAACAAACCCCTTTTGGATCGAGTCACAGCAGGAACCGAACACGGTCAGCAACAGGCATAAATTCTCATGAGCCCCTGCATCTTGCAGAGGCTCATGAGAATCTATGCCTCTTGGAGAAGGGAAGGGGATTTTGGATAGCGGGCTTCCATAATCCAGGCCTGTCACGTCACGCCACACCACTCGCAATGTAAATCTGAACGCAAGTTGCCTTCCTCCTCATGAGACACACACAGATCGTGACTCTTCCTCCTCACCAAAGAGTCGTAGATTATCACGAGCACCCTTTCCCCTCATTTCTCTCCCCACCCCCCTCCCCCCACCCCCACCCCCACATACATACCCTGCCCCCTCCCCCCCCCCCCCCCATTCCCACGGGGTGCTGCACGAAATGTGGGGTGATCTGAGACCAGTTTTGGACCACGCGGCTCAGATTCCCCCCCCCCCCCCCCACCCCCCCGGAGCTGCATGGGCTTTCGTAGATTAGTTAAAAGTTATCAAAATATTTGCTGGTTCATGATTTTGAACCATACAGCACTAGGCCCTAGGTCGACAATCTCAAACCAAAGGTCTTGCTTAGTGGCCGGCGCAGGATTAATATGTTCACTTATGCAGCCAGTCCCAGCAGGCTAAATGAATGTAATTCTGGCAAACATATCTACGGCTTCACTGGCTCACAACTAAAGGACTGTTATAAAGAGCTTCGTGACAAAGTGACAATAGTCCCAAAGCCGGCGAACTCGTGCTGTGTAACACAATCCAAGTCTTCATGAGCGTCTGTGACAGGTCCACGGGTGACAACTGACTAAAGGACTGTTGTTACGAGCTTCATGACAACGTGACAACGGTTGCAAGGCCGCGAACACTACGTAGAGTTTCAAGGAGCCTTGCGACAATTGTTACAAAGATTGTGGGGACGAAAGGAAAAGTTGAAGTTGTAGACACAACCATAATAATAAAATAATAATGTATTTTTAAGGCGCCTATACTTTAGATAGAAAAGCTCTGGGTGCTGTGCAAATGACATACTAACATACACCTTGCATTCTTGTAACGAAGGCGTTTTAGTGTACTAAATTAAATTGTTACATATATAAACGTTTATGGAATGAGTGTGTGCGTGGACTTTCTGCCAATCTGTATAGAGGTGGGTGTTCTATCTCTGTTTACTACACTCTTTCATCCACCACACACGCGCTTACAAACAAGGACAAAGGCCACACAGTTATTTCTCTTTGCCCTCTTTAACTATTTCTCATACACTCATAACATACATTAAACCACACAATTCACATCATATAAATCAATCTACACAAATAACTAACAAGTGGCATATAGGTTATTCACAACTTCGGCGCTCACACATTCACTCGCTACCGTAGAGGTCGTTGTCTCTCTCGAGAGACGTCACTCGACTCCTCTTTATACTAGTGTCGACACAGTCAATGTCACATCGGCGACTTGGCGGAGATTCCCAAACTGAATATTACTAGTCAATGACTACTCACAGATTTAGAACATTCCTAGGCGTGAAATTATCAACGGCGCTAGGCGACAGTAGCTACACTGACGGAACACCGTATGTGGTCCTGTAGCACGAATCTGTGGCTTACTTCGCTACCGTTGCTGCTCGTAGCACCAGTGATGGTAGGACGAAGGAGAGATGAAGGCTTGATGATGTCCGCATCCGGTCACGTACGTGATGCTCTCAGGACAGCTTCATCGGCCCTATACCAGGGGTTTCCGCTCCGTACCGGCCCCGCTGTACACAACATTTAAACACTCATAAATGTTTGCTCTTATACCTAAAAAGTCTGAATGTGTCTTCGACACATTATTATTCTTCAGAGCGCTCTAGATCATTTCCTCTGAAAAATGTCTTCTTTATGCCACCATACTACAGTCACTATTGTCACAATTCTTATGACAATTCTTATAGACACTTTAACACAGTGCACACATTTTGCGTACCTGCACCCAATGGATTATGAGCCAAATATTACAATCACAGCTCACCTTCAATTTATAACATAATACTGCACATTCATTCATCATTAGATACACCTAATTACATACTGAATTACATTCCTATTTCCGTCCCACATTTTCACACATGAATGAATACAACATATCATAGTTTTAAACTGTATCACATAATAATTACACGACCAAACAAGTATTGACACGAGCCATCGCACTTCCTTCAACATGCGCTCCTCTGCACTCTAATCATAATAATTCATAAAAAGCAATACTTTCCCTTTTTGTCTGACTAGCCTTATAGGTCATTATAAATACCGGTAATAAAAGAATAAATACCTGTATTCAATATACAGCTATCGAATTCTCTAGCCAGAATTCTTCCTCAGAGCCCTAACGAAAACGACCGCTCGGCTCGACTGGTATAGCATCTCTAACTACCAATAGCACCACCGATATGGTCTTTGTGCTGAGACAGCTACAGGAGAAGTGCCGCGAGCAGAACAAAGGGCTGTACGTAACATTTGTCGACCTAACAAAAGCGTTCGACACTGTGAGCAGGCAAGGCATGTGGCAGATCCTGGAGCGACTTGGCTGTCCCCCAAAGTTCCTCAACATGATTGTCCAGCTACACGAGGACCAGCAAGGCCAGGTCAGACTCAACAATGACCTCTCAGAACCATTCCCTATTCTCAACGGCGTAAAGCAGGGCTGCGTGCTGGCACCGACCCTCTTCACCATCTTTTTTAGCATGATGTTGAAGCAGGCCACAGTGGACCTCGATGATGACGATGCAGTGTACATCAGGTATCGTCTCGATGGCAGCCTGTTCAACCTCAGACGACTGCAGGCCCACACGAAAACCCTAGACCAACTGATTCGTGAGCTGCTTTTTGCTGATGATGCTGCCCTCGTTGCACACACAGAGAGAGCCCTGCAGCGCATCACGACTTGCTTCGCAGATGCTGCCCAGCTCTTTGGACTCGAGGTCAGTCTGAAAAAGACAGAGGTCCTCCATCAGCCGGTACCCAAGACAGTGTATCGCCCTCCTCACATCACCATTGGCGAGTCTGAACTAAAGTCAGTGCACCAGTTTACTTACCTTGGCTGCGTTATCACGTCGGACGCCAAGCTGGACAAGGAGCTTGACAGCAGGCTGGCAAAAGCGAACAGCGCTTTCGGGCGACTTTTCAAGCGGGTGTGGCACAATCAACAGCTGAAAACAGGCACCAAGATCAGCGTGTATAGAGCTGTGGTCCTCACCACCCTGCTGTATGGTTCCGAGTCCTGGGCACTCTACCGGAGCCAACTACGACTCCTCGAACGCTTCCACCAGCGCTGCCTGCGTACCATCCTGGGCATTCACTGGAGTGACTATGTCACCAACGTCGAGGTCCTTGAACAGGCTGAAACTGTGAGCATCGAGGCTTTGCTGCTGCGGACACAGCTCCGCTGGGCGGGGCATGTCTCCAGGATGGAGGATCATCGCCTACCAAAGATCACCCTGTTCGGCGAGCTTGCTACTGGACACCGTGACAGAGGGGCACCAAAAAAGAGATACAAAGACTGTCTCAAGAAGTCACTTAGTGCCTGCCAAATCGACCATCACCAGTGGTCTTCGCTTGCTGCGGACCGTGACACCTGGCGCTCCACCATTTACAAGGCAGCTGTCTCCTTTGAGGACTCTCACAGAGCTAGCCTTAAGGACAAGCGGCTCAGGAGAAAAAACAGAGATGCCGCAGCTCAGAACCCTGACCATACCTTCCCCTGCAGCCACTGCGGTCGAACCTGCCTGTCTCGGATTGGCCTCCGCAGCCACGAACAAGCCTGCAGACGTCGTGGGCAACTCCTATAAAATCTTCGTTCGCGAAGTCAAGCCAAGAATTAATATCATCATCATCATCAACCATTATTATTATTATTATTAAGTCCGTTCTATTTATGGAAGGGACTTTTTAGGACGGGTCGCGCTGGGGCAAATTTAAAGCATGTCCATGATGTCAAAGGCGGGCAGGCGGCTAAATCTCTAACAATTGAAGTAACAAGATAAAATTACGTCATGTCTAGTTACGCTAAACTCGCTGCTGAACATACATTTGACGCGAAGCGCCGTATGTGCGTATGTATGGGCATATATATGTATGTATGTATGTATGTATGTATGTATGTATGTATGTA
Organism: Semisulcospira habei; assembly: GCA_036245525.1. NCBI lineage: Eukaryota > Metazoa > Mollusca > Gastropoda > Semisulcospiridae > Semisulcospira > Semisulcospira habei. The sequence goes on along the minus strand of BTPG01000002.1, from coordinate 217,643,369 downwards.
TGTATGTATGCATGTATGTATGTATGTATGTATGTATGTGCGTATGTATGTAAACAAGAGAATTACCGATTGTTTTTACACACAAGCTTGAAACTTGACCAAATACTTTCTTAAGTGGATGGCTAAGAGAGCCTCCGAGCATACTGTAATTGAATGTCTCATTGAAGACATAAACAACCGTTTATAGGAAGTCGGTTGACCCAGATTAGAGTCCGTAATTATTGTCATATTTACTTGAACTTTTGCATATAGCTAGTTTGGAGAAAGACATTGGATGAGTTTGCTAGCCAGTTTTGTATCCTTTCAACTTAATTAGTAAAAATTAATTCTTTTTAGAAAATAATTAAAACAGTAAAAAACCAGACAGTGGAGGTGACGTAAAAGAAGCAACTTAGTCACCACGCAGACACTGCTACTCTAAATATGTCGTAATTCTCTCTCTCTCTCTCTCTCTCTCTCTCTCTCTCTCTCTCTCTCTCTCTCTCTCTCTCTCTCTCTCTCTCTCTCTCTCTCTCTCTCTCTCCCTGCCTCCTCTCTCTCTCTCTCTCTCTCTCTCTCTCTCTCTCTCTCTCTCTCTCTCTCTCTCTCTCTCTCTCTCTCTCTCTCTCTCACACACACACACACACACACATATGCGCGCATCTCCAAGAGGCATAGATCCTCATGTGCCCGGAGGGCGCATGAACATCTATGACTCTTGAGGATGTTTGGAGCGCTCGCATGCACGCAGCAGACGCACACGGACACGCACACGCACACGCAAACACACAATCGACGCGCTTTCAGAAGACCATGCAGGTGTACTTAGTAAAGCATGTAGCTAGGTAAAGTCAACCTGACTTCACACAAATTATATCAAGACTGAAATTGTACCGTCAAATTTTAGTTTTCGCAAGTCTTGAAGCAAAAACGAAACTCATGTCACGATAAATATAAAATGACGTAAAAAAATACCCCAAAAAATACGTCATGACAAATGACGCTTGACAAACCAATGACACATATGAGCGCATCTCCAAGAGGCATAGGTCCTCCAGTGCCCGGAGGGCGCTTGAACATCTATGCCTCTTGAGGATGTTTGCAGCGCGCGCATGCAAACACGCAGACGCACACGTAAACACACACATAGACGCGCTTTCACATGCAGGTGTACTTAGTATAGCATGTAGCTAGGTAAAGTCAATTTGATTTCACACAAATTATAGCAAGACTGAATTTGTACCGTGAAATTCTAGTTTTCAGTCACCATTTTCCCAAGTCAGAAGCGAAAGCGAATCTCATATATATCACGTTAAATATGAAATTACGTAAAAACAAAAAAATACGCCATGACAAATGACGCTTGACAAACCAATGACGCGTATGCACTGCGCGCGCCCCTTCTAGAGTTCACTATAAAACATTAGCACATCTGCGAGGCTTTATCAAACTCCGCCGTTGCCGGTCCCAAGCCCGGATGGGAAATTAGGAGGGAAAAGCCTACGCCAAACTAGAAACCACCATGTTACAAGGGCTCATGAGGATTTATGCATCTTGCTGAAACCACTGATGTTCCTTTTGACGGCTGGGGATCTTTGACGCTAAATAAATTAAGATTTTCATGACACATTCTGCGTCATCTGGCAGGGAAGGGGTTAAATAGCATGGCCGATCCATCTCCCACTCTCTGGTAGGTTTTAACCCTTTGGCTGTCGGCAGCGGTTTCTGTCGCGATGATTCCTGTCGGAATCATCGCGACAGAAACCGCTCCCGACAGCCAAAGCGTCACAAAATGTCTCTAAAGGTTTGAGAAGGTCTGTGAATGAATTGTCACGTTCGAGAAGTGCCACATTCGGATACGCGGCAACATGCCGCGCATCTGTATGCGGCACGTTTCAAACGAGTTAATCTACCGCTGGAGACTGCAGCGACACCATTATTCCTCTGGCACTGAACGGACGACAACCTGCGCAAAAAGATAATTCGAGCCGGCGAGGCTGCAGGCGCAACATTAGGAACAATATGTTCAGCGTTCTCAATAACGGTACATAAACGAGGCGCGTATACACGGTGTATTTTGCGTCGATTGTTCTCGTGTGCGACTGGTGTTGACATGATAATCATACAATTTCTTGAAATGTTGACCCTTGAAACTATTCTGCGATATATATTTCAGTGCCAGTTGACACAGATTGTGTTTCTGCAATCTTCATTTATTAAACACACACGCGGGGGGAAAAAAACCCCACAAAAAATAACCTAACTTTCACAGGAACACGAATTCAAAGTGGTGTCAGCAAGAGGCATAAATCCTCATGAGCCCCTGCTATACCTCTTGCAAATGGGTGGCGTTTAAATTGTATCGGCACTGCACAGGTTAACGTTAAACCAAACGGCTTGTCTTCTAGCGGCTTAAAGGGTCAGGTTCCGAAAGTGTAACTTCGGCTGCAGCCGCAGATAAGTGGTGCTAAACTAAAGCGCTGACTGCAAGGACTAAGATGACTCATCGGTTGGTTGGTTAGATCGAGGTTTAACGGCGGCCTACGGTTTGAGTGAAATAACTTGAATACCTGTATACACTTCTGACGACAGCTGCTGACACCGCGTGTTCTTCCGTGGTCAGGAAGTGACACCACCACAACAGTGTATCCAGAATACTCCGTACCCCTACTGAGTTCTTTTCCTCGTCCTGGATTCCGCACCGTGGGCTGCAAGCTAGACACCAGGGAACAACGTTCAGCCATCAAAATGTGCTTTTGCTCTATCGATTTTACCGTCGCCTCTGAAAAAGCTAAATCGTGTTCAAGCAAACGCTGCCATGCTTTGAGTTTTAAGTCCGTAAGCCAGACCTTGCCATCTGCAAGAGGCATAGATTCTCATAGAATCTATGCCTCTTGCCAAACTACTCATCTATTTCAGCTGCTACTCAGATTACGGGTGTCATCTTGGTCTTGGCTTGCTGCTGTTCAGGTCGTCGGTAAATTGAGCCGGGTTTTCGCTACAGGCAGTTGACAAGAGAGTATCGATCTTGCAATGTGTGTGCGTGTTTTGTGCGTGGTGTCAGGTTAATGATCGTCTGTCAGATTTTTTTATCATCATACCTCAAAATGGCAAATTTAATTTCGATTATGAATGGATAATGCGATTTTTGAAAAATGCCAGCATCCTTCTCACAAAATACAGAGTCCGCACATTTAGAAGAGACATTGTGGTACACTGTATTGTTGTCGTTGCTGGCGCTGGCTGCCGCACCTCAGCGCCAGTGGTTGCTTGCACCTGTAGTCTTGCGCCAGGAACTCTCCCACCACCCAAACACTGCCCCCCCCCTACCCTCCCCCCCTCCTCACCCGCGGCCCACCTCCTCCCCCACCCGCCCCCCACAACACACACACACACACACACACACACACACACACACACACACACACACACACACACACACACACACACACACACACACACACTCACGCACAAACACACACACACACACACACACACACACACACACACACACACACTCCCTGGTCCCTTTCTCAAAATCGCTTAATATGAACAAAGAAGAAAAAAACCTGCTATGAGCGGCAAAAGCAATTAAGTAAACGATCGGACGAACGAACGAACGAACGAGTGAAAGAACGAACGAACAAACAAAGGAACGAACGAATGGACAAACGGAACGAAATACCTAAAGAACTAACAAACAAACAACGAACAAAACGAATGAACAAACCAAAGAACGAAATAAATGACGAACTAGAAAGAAAGCCCCCTCCCCCCCCCCCCTAAAAAAAAAACCACCCACGAACAAATAAATATAGATTGTTACTTGTTTGTTTCTAAATAATAATAATAATAATAATAATAATAATAATAATAATAATAATAATAATAATAATAATAATAATAATAATAATAATAAAATAAATAAATAAATAAATAAATAAATAAATAAATAAAATAAATAATAAAAAACGCCATAGGTGCATTGAGTTATAGTCCGTTAACACATTCGAGGCGGACCACCGGATACGTGGCCTTACGCCGAGTATCCGAATGTGGTCCGTCTCGAATGAGTTATAGCTGTCTACCGAGAGTTCACTCTATTTAACGGTTGCAACTTGCTATAGCGTGGGCCACAGGGTTTGGGCGGCTGAGCGAGAGTGCATCATCTCAATAGAACTTGCACTACAGGATGACACCGCACACTTCTGGCTAAATCTCACCAGCCAAAGGCACTCAGATACTTAGCGAGCCGCCCTTGTGCCTTTTAGATACGTATCGAGCCGCTCTTGTGCACTGCTGGAGACGTGACTGAAACCACATTAAGGCATTCGAGACGTGCCACCTCCGAATACGCGGCATGAGCCACGTATCCGGAGGTGGCGGCACGACTCGAGTAAGTTAAGTCTTATATGGAGATGAAATTCAGGTGGTAGTCGATTAATTGATGAGTGTGTGAATTCGTTTTCCCGGATGGGGGAGATTCAAGAGTCACGATTCAAAATTAACTTTACTTCTCAAAAGAGCTAATGAAGAACTCATTACGTCGTTGTGTCAATAAAATGCCGTGTTCTAAAACAGCTTATCTGATAGTGTCTATTATACTGTGTACCCACTCCATAAAGGTTTCCCTTCTTTGACACATATATTGATATATTGTATAGCAAGCAAATTAATATTCATGAATTTGCTTGATATACTTTCCTTCCCAAAAACCCTTGCGCGTCGATGATACTTGCATTTTCAAGAAACGCGAAATATGCTCACACTGTAACATTAACAAGCTCCTTATATCAGTGCAGTAGTAATGAAATACTTCTTAGTGTGTATGAACGCTCGACATTTATATCCTGCACACACGAAGGTGAGAAAAGACGCCAGGAAAGTTGCGAGTCGCTGGACTGTCAAGCCCGGCGGTGAAATTGACGAGATGTCAGCTGGCGATATCGACAACCTGAGAAAAGAACAAAAAAAAAAAAAAAACCAAACCTGCTGGCATTTTCCGCAATTATGCGTGATCTAGTTACAAGTAGAATTTACTCAGTAACACGCACGGTTATACAATGCACTGATGTCTTCATAGTTAGACTTAATCTACGCTGAGTTGCAGTCGTCTGCCATTCATGTGTTTTGTCTGAACACCGCAATCAGCCGCAAAATGAATGACGCGCGGCATAGTTTTGGACTTGGTACATGAATTATTTTGAGCAACAGTTTTGTATCATATAGGGCAGATAAACAGACAGATGTGATTACTTTACTCGAATCAAAATGTCCTCATCTTACGACTCGGACATTTTGATTCGGGTCTCGTAAAAGTCACATCTGCCTGTTATCGGCACTATATCAGCAAAATATTGCTCAATATAATATAATACCTTTAATATACATATAAAGCACATGCAAACAGAACATATACAAAGTATTTCTAAACTAACACACACACACACACACACACACACACACACACACACACACACACACACACGCACACACACACAAAATACACACACACAAACACACACACACGCGCGCGCGCGCACGCACGCACGCACGCACGCACACACACACACACACGCACGCACGCACATAGACACACGTACACATACAAGCTTCCACGCCTTGCCCCCATCCCCACCCTTGCCCCCTCCACTTCCCACTTCCCAACAAACACACAACCACAAATCATAATATGCACACACATGCGCACACTGTGCTGGCAAGTCCACCTGTCTACTGATTGATTCGTCGATCCACACATCCAGTCAGAGGACTAGAAACATAGCTCAACAAACCAATCAGAAAGCAACTTAGCTGTTCTAAACTCACGTCAAAGGAGCTGATTTTGTATTGATACTGTCCAGTCAAATTCTTTTGAAAACTTGAATTACGAGAAAAACAAATTGTTAGGCCTGACCAGTCAGCAAAAGACCCTCGGACCGACGTCGGCTGCAGTGGGCCCGCGCAAGGATGTGCACGGGCTCACCGTGCGGCCGACGTCGTCTCGAGGGACTTTGGATTACTTTGGGAATATACTGTTAAACGTGTGCAATTAGAAGTGAACGTACACGCAGAAAGTAGCGCTCTGTGTATGCAGCAGGCTTCGCAAAATTTAGTATCCAGTCCCGCGGGGACCTTGGACACCGTTGGCTGAAATTGGCGTGTGCTGGTCTGTGATTTTGGACCTTGTCCAGAATCGCAGACCATCAGAGAATACATGGATACGCGCGTAGTGGAAAATGTCTATTGTTACGACCTTTGTCGCAAAGGTAACAATTATTACGAAGTGTGTGGACACTGACTCCCTGGCGACTCAAGCCTGCCTTGTAACTAACTAATTGCTCGTTTGTCGCAGCGCTCCGGGTGACTCAACATTGTGACACTCTGATCACTAGTTAGTGCCGAGGGACTTTAAATCCGAAATAGTAACAATTATTTCACAAAGCTCACATGGATCCTTTGAAAGGTATGTAATGATTGGTCACAAAGCTTTTGGAGACTTCATGAGTTTTGTGACGACCGAACATTTTGTCACAATAACAATTTCGGAAATCAGACGTCAGTTAAAATTGCAAGTGTTTCAAGATAGCAGTGGGTGAAAAGTGGGTGACATGCGATATCGCATGTTTGTCCGGGCTTTTTATCCACCCTTCTCTTGAAAACCGCGCAGTTTGACCTACCTCTGATTTCCATCTCTTAAGTACGTTGAAACCCTAGGGACTGTTCTCTAGGTTTGTAAAAATAGACGATGTTCGGAAATTTGAATTAGGTCTAAATCGCATGCGTTTCGACGAAAACAGCGGATTAAAATCCAGGACAAACGTGCGATATCGCATGTTTGTCTTGGCTTTTAAATTTAATCCACTGTTTTCGTCGAAACTATTGTCGCATAGTCTCAAAGCTTTTGTTTTTAAAAAAAGGCGTTCTAAAACACAACATTATAAAACACGTTAACTCATTCGAGACGTGCCGCCTCCGGATGCGCGGCATAAGCCGTGTATCCGGAGGCGACACGTCTGGAATGAGTTAACACGTTCAAGATGTGTTGTATTTTGATACGTGGCTTCATACCGCGTGTACTCACGCGGCACGTCTCGAATGAGTTCACACGTTGAACGTTTCGGGCGTGGCGTAAAGTGATTTCAAAGCTGGGGCACTGAGGAAAAGGGTTTGAGCAGATTTTCATTCAACCCGGATTCGAACCGACGACCTTTCGGTCCGGGTGAGAGTACAAAGCTCAACCCCTCCTGGGCAGTCTCCCAGGTGCCTCACACGCGCACGCACGCACGGCTTATCTCATCATCTCTCTGGGTAGCCAAGACCTTGTGGTAGAAGGAAAATTCAACGTCTAAGGGTACTGGAAGCATGAGCCGACCACGGCGAGCGGCGTCCCCTCGCCGAGTGATCTGAAACCCTCCTGGCTTCTGACAGCAACGTTTTGAGTGTACAGAGATCAGCTTTTTTTGATAGAGCCCTTTGCAATGGCTACAGGCGAGAAGGTCGTCTACCTTACTAGTTTTGGTGCGATACTTAGGAATCAAACATCCGGATTTGTTTTCAAGAACAGCAACGTTATGCATGTAATCACCCTCATCTTGTAGTCTGATCCATGCTCGACGTCTCTGCTTGGTCCCTTTTTTCATCGACAAAATTTTAGCAACGTCTGCCTCATCTGCATGGACATCTTGTAAGTGCGTGCTCATTTTCAAGACAAGCTTGCCACACAATTTGCATGCATGTTTCTTGTCCCATTTGTACTTTCCTTTCCCTCTCTGCGACACGTGCACACCGTTTTCTGAAAATGCAAGCAGTTTTCACACATTTGTCAACCCTGCGTGACCCTTTGAGAGAGGTCACTCAAATTGGCATGTTTAAAAAGGTCTTGCCACAAAGTATCCTTGGGCCAAGCTTGAAGAATGTGGCTTGAATAGTCTCCGAGAAAATGCCACCGTTAACTCATTCTACCCCCAGACACACCACAGCAGGATAACAGGGGTGGGATTCTAGTAAGAAAGAAAACGCGGAAAATCAAACGACATTGGTGGGGGGGGGGGGGGGGGGTTCATGTCCTTCATTTTCAGCGGCCGAAAAATCAAACGACAGGGGGGGGGGGGGGGGGGGGGGGATAGGCACGCGTGTCCACCGTTCGCCAAAGTATCCAAAAACCGACAGGGGGAGCGAGACCAAACACACCCGAAAATGGACTTTGTTATGACACTCCTGATCTGCAGTATAAAAATGGAATGTGCGTACCAGTTTATGTTCAGATGCACACTAAACGGCACTCTGTCTTGGACAATATCCTTTTTCACCGCCATTTTCCACTGCGACCTAAAGCTACCGGAAGTGTCGGGCGATAGTGAACCAAACTACATACAAATCCAACCCATTTGAGATTTTTTTGCCATTTAAGAAGATTTTATTTTCTCGTCTTTTTCGTTGTTATTAGACGCGGAAAATAAATATGCTTCAGCGGAATTGTGAAAGAATTTCCACGGAAATCCGCGGAAACGCGGAAGAATCCCACCCTGGGATAAGGATCGACCATGATAGTTCAAAGGTGATGCCAGAACAGCTTGGCGCCTACGGGCGCCAAGCTATTCTGGCATCACCCTTGAACTATCATGGTCGATCTGTGTCCTGCGCTGCAATGCGGTCTTGAGAGGACAGGGGCAAAATTTAAGGATTTTGGTGTTGGGGTAGAATGAGTTAAAGTTTACCATGGACGACGGACGGACGACCAGTGGCCCAGAACATAAACTCACTTTTGCTTCGCACGCACGCCAGCCAATAAAATGAAGATGATCATAGAATCACTTTACTTACCAGTTTGTAATTGGGAGCATTCCGCTGCCGTCCATGCACCCTCCTACCAGACGCACCCTCTGTGGCAGAGGCTGGGGGGGCCATGATTCTGCAGTATAGATCCCGATGGGTTTGGACATCCTGCTGCCATCAGGCGCTGGGTGTGTGCCAGAAAGTCCTGAGCCGGTGTGACCAAAATGGTGTTGCTGAGAACATGTCCAATACAACCATGTAAACCAACTGACATTTTGAATCAGATTGATTGTACATTGCTTAACGTCCCGACAGCCACTAGGCTTTCTCAGGACGTGCCTGCACTGCTTGTGAAAAAAACCCACCTAAACAGAACATTGCCATGTATGTCGCCTGCCGGTCAAATACGTTAACTCATTCTACCCCAACACCAAAATCCTTAAATTTTGCCCCTGTCCTCTCAAGACTGCATTGCAGTGCAGGGTACAGATCGACCATGATAGTTCAAGGGAGATGCCAGAATAGCTTGGCGCCCGTAGGCGCCAAGCTATTCTGGCATCACCCTTGAACTATCATGGTGGATCCTTATCCTGCCGTGGTGTGTCTGGGGTAGAATGAGTTAAATAAACCTAACACATGGGGCCAAGACATAAAGCTAAGACCATTTAGCAACACACATCCAATATCAAGAGCTACAGGCAGTGCAGACAGTAGGGAGAGTTTTAAAAAGGCAAATTTATACAGGTGAATGGACAAAGGGTAGACAGAAACACATGCATGCCCCAGAATTGAGAGAAAAACCCACCCTGTGGGGCTGACCAGGGTGACCCTGAGAACTAAAAACTGGCAATACAGTAAAAAGCGATACTTCAGTTGCACATTCCTAAAGACCTGTTTGTGGACGTTCGTTCTTCGAATCGCGAGGCAGTTTTGCGAACGATGATTGAAATCTGGCGCCATTTTTGTTTTTAAAAAAAAAAAGTCAACTGATACTGTGCATGCATGTGGCAAGTTAACACGTCAGAAAAAAAAGAAAGAAGAAACAAAATCGCGTGGCAGATTGACCTTGTAATGGGGTTATTGAACGAATTCCTTTCATTGAAGAAGAAAGCTTTTGTTAAAATCGTGGGGTTCTATTATCATTTACTACAAGACTCAGCGGTCAGGCCCGGAGCGGCCGAGAGGCCGAAGACACGTTTGAAAGCAGACGCCTTATTTTTCTGGGCCAAACGGGTACGGGGATTGGAGGCATCTCTCAGTTAAATAACTGCACTGAACAAGTACATTTGGGCGTGCTCTTAACTAAGAAATATTGCATAAAGTACCTCTGCAAATGCGAGAGAATGACCGGTGTGTCCGTTGGAGACGAAAGACGTTTAAGCAAAGGAAGCAACTCCGTTCATCGGTGTTGGACCAATCAAATTGATCTGAAAACACTCCGGCCGCTTCCGTGTCCACACACAGGCCCAGGGCATCCCTGAAACACAACGATGAAGTAAATCTGTTAAAATGGGCACATCGTATTTTGATATTTTTTTCTGATTTGAAGAAAGATAACAGAAACAACCGCAGAAAAATGGTGTCTGATCTGGCACCCAGATTTACACAGACCCGATTGCATAGGAGGTAAGAAAGTAACCATTTAGTCATTGGTGTCGCACACACACACACACACACACACACACACACACACACACACACACACACACACACACACACACACACACACACACACACGCACACACACACACACACACACGTATAGATCTGCAGACACAGAAACATGCCTCATAGTAGTAGAAAGCCTCACTCGAGGTACCTGCCCCTGTCTCTGAGCATTAGACAGTAACTATTAGCACGGACAGGGGAAATAACCCTGGTCGTTTGCCCTCCCTAGACAGTTCAGGGTGTTTGCAATGACAATGCAGATCAATAGCTTGGGTCTAGTGGTTCCACACACCAGGAGCAACGCAGAGCAGCGGAATGGACAAAATCTAGTATGATGTTTGTCCTGGACAGCGTTCCAAATTAAAAGGCCCTCTCTCCGGTAACCCGTTCCGCGCAGCCGAGAAAAATGTGGACACAATCCAACCGCAAGAGTTATATATCCTCATGAGCCCTTGTAAGTGCGGGGACATGAGGATCTATGCCTCTTGCTGAGTCAACCTTGTGTCCATGTTCCTCGGGCGGATTGCGTTCCTTGGCGCTGAATTGATAACAACTTCAGAAACAAAATCTGGCACTGTAGGGGTTGATTCGGTCAGCCTGCGTGGGCCAACTTAGACACGTCCAAGTCAGCAAAAGTCCGTCTGGCCGACGTCGATCTCGTCTTGTCCGTCCAGCAACAAAGTTTCACTTCCTGAAGTACTGTTACCATTGTTGAGGATAACAAACGTTCTGACTGTGACACTTTCGATTTTTAATTTGGGACCATTTTTCTTTTTATCCGGCCTATGGCTGTCGATAGCGGTTTTTGTTGAGATGATTCCTACAGGAATCACCTCAACAAAGAGCGATAACGACAGCCAAAGGGTTCATTTGGGACACAGTGTGACCAGCCTCTTCTTTGCACAAAACTTGCTTTTTCAAATTCATACGGACTCTACGTTAGCATGTTCATGGGTTTATTCACTAACGAAGGACCGGGTTCTATTGACTTCCGACCACTCGCAGGAGAAGGGCTGACCACACTAGTTTAAAGGTAGTGCCAGATTCACTTGATATTCAGTCGCAGGAACGAGCACCACCGACTATGGGGCGCCAAGCTATTTTGGCACTTTCTCTGAACTATCATGGCAAATCAAACCCCTGCTGTAGTGTATGAGGTTGAAGCCACCACAGGCCATCAACACCCTGTGGATGAGGTCAATGAACAATGAATTAACTCATTCTACCCCAACACCGAAATCCCCAAATTTTGCCGTTGTCCTCTGAAGACTGCATTGCAGTGCCGGACACAGATCGACCATGATAAATCAAGGGTGATGCCAGAATATCTTGGCGCCCATAGGCGCCAAGCTATTCTGACATCACCCTTGAACTATAATGGTCGACCCTTATCCTGCTGTGGTGTGTCTGGGTTAGAATGAGTTAAACCATACTTCTAATAAGCACGCAATAAACTAATCTGGCGCCACCCTTAAATCATCATGATCCATCGATCCTACTCTGCAATGTTACAAAAACCATGAAAAGGTATTAACCCCTTCACTGCTAGTTGTTGAGGGGGACTACGTTCTTGAAATCATCGTAAAGATCATCAGACGCCAAAGGAACAATGGACACACACGTGGTTTCAGCAGTAGGCATAGATCCCCGTGAGCCCCAGCAACTGCGGGGGCTTACGAGGATCTATACCTCTTGCATTTGGTTGTTGTTTCAAATGTTCTCGGCAGTGGAAGGGGGTTTAAGTCAAAACTTTTTAATAACCTTGCACTCTGTTCCCTTGAATAAAACTGAGGTTTGAGCGCCAGGCTAATCTAATCCAGATTTTTTTTTTTTTATTTTTTTTTTTTTTATAATAGCTCGAGGTTGGTCTACACAGCATGTTCGTTGAAAGGTCCTGGGGCAAATCGAAAGTGGCTCAGTGGCAGCGCGCCTGAAATGACCAATGTTCAGATAGCACTCCATAGGCTGTTGTGTTCTCCATAATACGCCCCTCACGGTCGTCCGTCAGCACTTTTGTGGCGCGGACGTTAACCCCTTTACTGCCGAGAAAATTGAACCACCACCCAACTGCAAGAGGTATAGATCCTCATGAGCCCCCGCCGTCGCGGGGGCTCATGAGGATCTATACCTCTTGCTGAAACTACTTTATAACCATGTTCCTGTGACGCCTGGGGCTCTAGTTAGACGTTAACTTTCTATCTATCTGAGTCTATCTATCTATCTATCTATCTATCTATCTATCTATCTATCTATCTATCTATCTATCTATCTATCTATCTATCTATCTATCTATCCCGTAGTCTTGCCGACCGTTGGGGCACCACTGATGACTTAACAACCAGCTCCCTCCATTCCTCCCTGTTCTCTGCCATTGTCAGCGTATCGCCCAGCTTCAGTCCTGTCCACTCTGTGATATTGTCCTCCCATCTTTTCCTCTGTCTTCCTCTCCTTCGTCCTCCTTGCACAGTGCCTTGCAGGATTGTTTTGGCAAGCCCTGCTGAACGTGTGACATGCCCATACCACTTCAGTTTGCGTTTTCTCACAATGGCTAATAAGTCTTAGCCATTGTGAGACGTTAACTTTACGATTTCTTAAACTGGCACAGTCTGCGACCGCCGGCAGTTAAGGGGTTAAACCCCGAATTACTAAACAGCCAAAACAACAACCACGCTAATCTGGCACTATCCGTCAACTATCACGGCCCATCGATCCCGGTTACAGCTGCAGTGTTACAGGGCCATGAAAAATGAATTACGCCGAACGTCACCCAGTCCAGTAGCCGCATGCACTCAATTGCCGGTAATGAAATTTCGCTTTCCGCTATTGGAAACTGTTTATTGGGCCCTGGAGAATGCGCGATGACCATTATATTATGAGCAGAAGTAGCATTACCAGCTGCTGCAGCAGCCACCCCGACTTTATTATCGGATTCCGTTAGGGAGGTTTACGCAGCATCTGTGCTTTCATTATCAAACGCTTGTGGCGTGGTTGTCTCGCCGCCTGCTCACTGTGTGTAGCCCTCACTGTGGCAGTGTGAAACACATCACTTATTCACGAGCACCCTCTAACAGTAAGCTAGAATCCGTCGGCGCCGACGTGGCACCGAAGACCTTTAGCGCACCAAGCCCGCAGGCCTGTTTTTCTTCTGTTCCATATTCCTCCTCCCTCCTCCTCCTACTCGGTCCAATAATTTAGTGCCCCGCACTAAACAGTAATGAAGAGGAATCAACCGGGTCCCGATGGAGTTCGACGCTCGCTAGACAACAATGGATCCCAGAGAAGTCCATACATTCATTATGATGTATTTGGCATTTATAGAAACAAAGTAACTGGGGAGGTGGGAGTGGGAGGGTTGAATCATGAAGCGGAGCCGCTGTATTCAAATCCTGCAGCGAAACCCAGTCAACAAGTGACGCTGAGGCCGACATCAGCACGACAGTGCGCGGGCCCACTGCGGCCGACGTCGGCCCAGGGTTCCTCGTCAGCCCCAGGACCTTTCGCGCACCAAGACGGCTGATTAGCGAGGGTGGAGCTATCATCTATAACCAACCACCACCAACATCGCCACCACCACCACCACCACCATCACGATCATCACCGCCATCGCCACCACCGCCGCCACTTCCGCCTCCATCGCGTTCAGAACCGCCAGGAACCAGTCTGGGCTGGAAGAGCGTAAAAGAAAACCTGTTTGCATATACCGGCGTAGGTCCTCATGAGCCTGCGCAAAACTTCCGTTCGTTCTTGAGGGCCCATACGCCACTGACGTGCACAGTTCGATTTCATTGGTATTTTTCTCCCCGCAGACAGAAGAGGACTGGGTATGAGTCTGATGCTTGCAGTAGTCAAGAAGGGTGCTGTGAAAACTGATGGAGGTACCGATACTCAGGAGTAGTTTTGAATGCAGGGGTTGATGAGATGCCAGGCGTCTCGGGGACAGGTAGTATTTCATGTGGATCTGCGTCGTACGCTGACAAAAATAATCGTCGTTGCGGCTTGAAACGGTCTAATTGCAAACCTCTCCATTTAGAAGAGTCACAGACTGTAATCCTCCCCTTGCAATATTAATGCTGGTATACTCAATCATGACGACCTTACCCGTGACTTCTCATGATTTGAATCTGTGGGACGCACACAGAGAGTGTTGACGGTGGTTTGGCTAGAACAGTTCAAAAGACAACGTCTTCGCATCTACAAGGGGCATAGACCCTCATGGGCCCTGCAACTGTAGCGGTTCAAGAGGATCTACGCCTCTTGCCGCAACACAACATGCAACTGTTTATCACGAGTGGGGGAGGGGGGGGGGATCTGCGGTGACGCAGCTGAGCAGCACAACGCGGGTGGCGACACGGGCTGTGCCTAGCGGTTGGCTGCAGCAGAAGTTAGCAAGCGTCTAGGTTGCAAACGCGGCTGCTGCTGTTCAGATACGATTTTGGTTGACACCCGACGACACCGACAACTGTAGGTTTTCTGGACTGTGTATGGTTTTATGTGCATGTATTTTGTGCTTTTCCTTAGACAAGCATTATTTCTGCATTCATTTGATTTGCGCATGTTATGTTGCACATCTCGTTAGACTTGAGTGTTGCTGATGAGTCCATGTCTGTGTATGTAAATTTCTGTTCTGCGAATCTCTTGAATGTGCAACATTAATAACAGTTTGGCTGTCGGTGGCGCTTTTAGTCGAGGTGATTCCTGCAGGAATCACCTCGACTAAAACTGTCGGTGGTGCTTTTAGTCGAGGTGATTCCTGCAGGAATCACCTCGTAAAAGCGCCACCGACAGCCAAATTGTTAGTTTAACTTATTTGTGTGTGCAAAATAAAGTATACACTTGAACTGTAAATATTCGTAAAGTTTTTGTTAACAGACTTATATTGTAATCCATTAGTGCGGTGACAATATCAACTGAGATTCAGTGCTGCATGCTTTTATGGATAAGGTTTGATTGTTGTACAATCTGTGCACGTTTTCCTGTTTCTGTTTTATTTGAGGCTTTTACAGCTTGTGTAGCTTATGTATTTATGTAACAAACAGGATTTACTATGATTTCACTGTGCATACTTTGATTTATTCTGTGTAGGCATCGACTTCACAGGTGGTTTTACTTCGAGATAGCAGATGGTCGGCCGTTTAGAGTTTTATAGACGCGTCGAAGCATGCCGAAAAACAAAACGTCTTCTGTATCTGTGTTGCTTATACACTTTTTGTTCCCGATCTGTTTTGTAAATCGTTATCTTTATCTTGCTCAAAATGTCTTAGTCTTTCGCCTCTGTGTCCAGAGTACAAACACTTAGGCCGTAGATGATAGATTGAATTGTCGCTTGCGTATCCTTTCGCTTGAGTATAATTCCTTTGACATTTCATCAATCTCTCAAATAAGAATTATTCATTAAATACTTTCATTTACTGAAGTGCGTAAACGTTGTTTTAATGTGTAGACGTGATTGTCGATATAACGCTTTTTAACACTCGAAATCAAGTTTCGTCTTCTTCACAATGCGTACCGGTCGCAGGAGATGGATCGACCGTGGTAGTTCGAGGGTAGTGCCAGATTAGCTTGGCGCCCTTTCAGGGCGCCAAGCTAATCTGGCACTACCCTCGAACTATCACGGTCGATCCAACTCACACCACCCCCACCCCTCGCGGTGCCAGGCCAAAAGGGCTCAAAGGAGACAGCGTGTGTACGAGTATGTCTCTATACCATTACCATTATTGATCGCTATTTCCACTTGATGCTAACTCTCCCTGCAGACAAGCCGGGCCATTCTTGCTTTGCAGAGTTCACGAGACCCTCAGTGCACTTAGGGCGTGAACGTGATTGGTAGTCTAATGTGCGCGGCAATCGCAGCGCACGGTCACTGGTAACTGATGCGCGTGGCGACGGCAGCGAATGGCGATCATGCCCCACATGGAAATTGAAATGACTGCTCCGATTGCCAGTGGTAGTACATAACAATTGTAGCGTAGTCCCTGGCAATAGCAGTGCGTGGCAATGGTAGAGTATGGCGTTTAGTGGTGAATTGTAATGATGGTCATGCTGCCAAATGCGTTGCAACGGCCATGCTAGTGCTGCGTGGCGATGGTAATGTAATGCGTGGCCATGGCAATGCAGGTCAATAGAGGGGTATCGTGCATAGTAAATGGCAATGATCATGCGTGGCAATAATGGTAGTGCATGGACATGATAAAGAATGTCAATGGTAAAAGCGATGTTAAAGCATGGCCACGGTAAAGCAAAGCAATGGTAGTAGGGTAAGACAGTGAGAAATAAACCATTTTAGAGTGTGTCTCCTTGGTTACACTGGGTTACCTGTTGCGCTTCTAGGGCCAACTGCGGGAGATGGATCTACCGTGATAGCTCAAGGGCAGTGCCTATTTTGTTTGGCGCCTGAAAAGGCGCCAAGCAAACCATGCACTACCCTTGAGCTATCACGGTCGATCAATAACTCGCGAATGCCTTTCAGATGGTCCTAACAGACGTGAGCCGTCCACCAGTCGCCTCTGGGTCGAAAGGGAAAGGTTTGGTAGATTCTTTAAACATTCCTCCATTTAATGAAGTCGTCAGACTTTAGACTGCAGTGACAATGGCTAATAAGAGTCCGCTCAACGAGTCTCAGCCCACGCGAATGTAGCTGTACGTTGATGTATGTGTAATATATTCACGAGGGAATAATTACGCGCAAGCTGCTGTAGCAATGACTCTATAAACACACAAACTGTAACTCGCCCTCGATTTCCTCAATATAACTTGTGGGTAAATGCTAGATGCTGTGACGTTGCCTTTTTTTTTTTACTGAGCTGCTGTAATCTAATATATATGCTAGCTATACCTTAACTCCATCGCTTATTGATTTTCTTTGTAAAGCAGATTCTTGGGAATTCGGCGGGCATGCAAAGAATTAAGTTAACTGCAGCGCTCTGACTTACAATAATTGGCAATAGAGGTTTATATCCTAAGAGAGCAGGAGCAGGTCAAACATTCCGTGGATTCAGCTAGGACCATCCATCTGCAAGAGGCGTGCATTGAGAATAATGTATGTCTCCAGCTCGAAAGAAGCGGCCTCAATTGCATCCACAGTTTGTGGTCGGCCTGCTTATCCGGCGTTAACCCTTTGACTGTCGGTAGCGCTTTTTGTCGCGATGATTCCTACAGGAATCATCGCGACAACTTTGACTGTCGGTAGCGCTTTTTGTCGCGATGATTCCTTGATTCCTACAGGAATCATCGCGACAAAAAGCGCTACCGACAGTCAAAGGGTGAACAGTACGAGGATAAATGCCGCAGTGATCAAAAATTTCCGACAGAACGGTCCGTATTTTTACTGGTCGTCTTGACGACACAGGGGCGCTGTTTTTCTTTTCCTTATTGTAAAGGGGCTCAACCTACCACCTTTGACCTGCTTCTGACATAGAGAATAGCTCCTTTTATTAAACTATAGTCACAGGCACAAATCAGCATGGAGAGTGTGTGCTCCAGCGTAAATCCGACCACCGCTACTGACACTGCAAGTCGTCTTGAAGGTCTTCCGTAATATGTTTGGGAGGAGGCATGTGTTAGAGTCGCGACGCGTGATTGGGTTGTAGGTTTCGCGTGATTCGTGAAAATGTCGTCACAAAACTGTGATAGCTCATACCTTACGTTTCGTGAGTCGTAGTCTTTGTGAAGCAACCCCCCCCCCTCCTTTCCCGATGCCCCTCCACCCACCCACCCCCCTCCCACCACCCCCTAAAAAAAAACATCAAAAAACAAACAAACAAACAAACGCACTAGTTTCTGCATTTTCAGCACTTTACCTTCTGAAAGCACGAGGCAGTAAGTCCATGTTTTTTGAAAAGCAAGATTTTCATTGTGTGGTAATACACATCTAGCTTTTCACAAAAACGACTTCCTGTCTTTTGTCTTCACAGGGCCTTACTGACTATGGGCAGCTCCTCTCTGTCAACCTTCTTCAGGTCATTGGAAAATTGAATTCAAATTCCATTTCGCCTTTGCGTTATCCAGTGACCATCTGATTTTATAACTACCCTGCCTCCTGGCCTCCCCTCCTCAGTTCTTTTTCATGTTGAAGGACTGCATCCTTGCTCTTGCATAATTCATTAATTGCCTTACCAAGATAAGCTCCAAGATTCTTCTGTCCCGCCACTTTTCTTTTCTATTCGCGATGTTGGCTCTATGTCATCTGCGGAGTATTTGACCGACTTTTTTGCCTGAATGGCTCACCAACAGGTGCTCCAATTTGAGGTCCTGTTGGCGAGTTAACACAAGCAAGACACATAAGCAAGATATAGACGACCATGATAGTTCAAGGGTGGTGTCAGAATGGCTTTGCGTCTATGGGCGCCAAGCCATTCTAGCACCACCCTTAAACTATCATGGTCAATCAGTCTCCTTAACTATAATGCGGTCTTCAAAGGACAACTAAAAATCTGGGAATTTCCACCTTAGGGCACATTGGTTATAATCAGGCAATTTGTCCATCAAATACTTGTAGTGGAAAGTTTTTGTAGTGGAAATATAGAAAGAAAAAGTCTCACAAACCGCACCGTTTGCAAATGCACTACCCAGAGAAAACCACTCGAGGAGTACGCCACAAGTACGCTTCTATTCAAATGAGATGCTTCCTCTTGCGTTGCAGCCACAACAACTCCCTTTCTAATTCCGCTGATCGCCTGATCATCACCTCGCCTCCAAGATGAGCAAGACATACAAGTGCACCGAGGAGGACCGCGTCGTCATGGTGGGCATCTTCACCGACATGGATGTCAACGGCGACAACCGGCTGTCCAGGGACGAACTCAAGAACGGCCTGCACCGCTTCGGCATCAAGGAGCTGTCCGACCACGAAGCCGAGGTGAATGTGTGTGTTGTCTTTTGCACATATTAATGAATATAACCAACGAAGAACGAAATACGCTTTTTGGCAGAACAAGGACGACACTGTTTTGTCCTTATGCTTGTTCTCCAGAGGCGTGTTTCTGTCTCTGTTGCATTTTTTAAATTTTTTTTTTCTTTTGCATTTTACGCGTTTGCCAGTTCGTCTCACTGTTTTGCCATTGTTCCTCAGACGGCCCCTGCTTCTGAAGCTCTTCAGTCATTTACTATCATCTGCATCTTCTCAACAGGCTCCATCTATCTGTACAGCATTTTAACCAGATCCTTTTCATTTTTAGTGCCATCAGCTACCGCCGGCTCTCCATCTGCAGTATTAAATCCCCTTCACTGCAGGGCTAAGTCCCTGATCACTTATTAGTGCCGAGGGAATCTAAAATGTAATAGTCAGTCAGTCAGTCGGCAAATCGCGAACGCAACCCAAATAAAAGAGGCAAAGAACCTCATGAGCCCCCGCAGATGCGGGGGCTCATGAGGTTCTTTGCCTCTTGCTGAGACCCGCTTTATATCCGAGTTCCTTGGATTGACGGTGCCGAATTCGCCCTGCTTTCAGACGTAACTTTGCGCCCACTGGCAGTGAAGGAGTTGACCATTTTTTGGCATGCAGACCCTTCCATCAGCAGTCCCACAGCTACACTTTTCTGTCTGTGGTATCTCAGCTGACCCCCACTATCTGGCATACCTCAGCTATCCTGTCCATTCGCAGCTATCCTGTCCCTAGCTACCTCCCTCTGTCTTCAGGGCCTCAGCTAGAACTCTCTGTCTGCAGGAGGCGCAGATCTTCATGAGCCTATGCAAACAATTTTGATTGAAACGTTCAAAGATTCAAATATCAAAAAATTTATTTTCTTATCAGTCAATCACGAACTTGATGCATGTTTGCTGTTACGGAATGACACAATCATTCTTTGTCTAATGGTCCTTACTAATTACCTAAAACAAGTTTTCAAATAAAAGTGAGCATGTGAAGACTAAATGTGCAAACGCAATGTATTACCATGTGGAGTAGCTAATACAACTTTACAACATTTATCAAATTTTGCATTAATTAATTTGCATTATTTAACTGATTAACCCCTAGCCCCTAAGGTCAGGCTCGCTGGATCTGGTAGGGTTTTTTTAAACGTTTGGATTTAATCAAGTCCTCTTGCGCAATGTAAAATGAGTTGTTCTTATCAAAAACCCGCAAGATTCAAATCTGCTTATGCCTAGGTCGGGCGTTTTAAAACTTTCGAGACGGGCTGTATGCGGATACACGGCTTTGTGCGGCGTATCCGCATTTGGCACGTCTCTAAAGTGTTAAGAAATACCGTTTTTATCATACAGTTGTCCGATGCCTCTTGATCGTCTCCTTGCAGCAAAGTAAATTCCGCTCTGCAAGTACTTCGTAAAGGTCTTCAAGTTAATTGAGCAAGACATGCGCCTCAGGCTATTGTTATATTTTGGTTATAGACCGCAAATTGCGCGGCAAATTTTGTGTTTGATCTTTAGAATTGTGTGCACGCACCTCGAGCACTTTAAAATTGATTGAAGGGATCTATGCTTTGGAGACAATGCAGCAATACTAAGCGGTAAAAATGGCATGAAAAGGCGCAGGTCCTCGTGAAAACTGCAGGCAGTTAAGAGGCATAGATCTTCATGAGCACCTTGCTGCCATTCAAGAGGCATAGATTTTCATGAGCACCTACAGCCGCTGGCTGCAGGGGCTCATGAAGCTCCATACTTCGTGCCGATCGATGAATTGCATCTTCTGAATTGGCTAAGAGTTGATTGAACGAATTGGTCTGCAAACACTGGTAGAAGCTGTTCCTAATACCGGAACACGATCGAGCGGGTCTGCAAAAAAGTTGGATCGTGATGCTGAATGTGTCTTTTTTTCTATCAGTGCAAAAATGTGCGAGAGGTGTGTGGGCAGAGTAGGGGGAGGTTAGGGGGTGAGGGATGTTAGGGTGGGGGATGTTAATAGCAGTGCGTGTGGTGCCAGGTCAGCTTGACTACTGAACAGTTTGTCCCATGGTTACACTTGATCTTGAAGAGGAGTTCAGTTAACTCATTCTACCCCAACACCGAAATCCCGAAATTTTGCCGTTGTCCTCAGAAGACTGCTTTGCAGTGCAGGACACAGATCGACCATGATAGTTCAAGGGTGATGCCAGAATAGCTTGGCGCTTATCTTGCTGTGGTGTGTCTGGGGTAGAATGAGTTAAACAGGCGTTGTCCTGGAGTTACATGTTTTATTATCAGCCCCAACAATACACTGTACGAGCTGTTACCTTCGATCCACAATCCATCAACCATGAAAGCACAGGGGTAGAGGCTGATTAGCTTGTGTTTGTCTGTCCTGGAACTACCATAAGCGAGCCATGCCCGGTTGACCAATTCACTGCCAGTGGACGCAGACTGTGAAATCTTTCAGTCAGGTCAGCGCCAAAGAGCCCCAGCCGTGAAAGAAACATGGATTCACAGTGGTTTCAGAAAAAGACTTAGAACCTCATGAGCCCCCGCAATTGCGGGGGCTTATGAGGATCTATACCTTTTGCAGCTGAGTCGGATGCTGTTTAATTTTTTCCCCGGCAGTGAACAGGTTTAGTACTTTTGCAGACGACTCTAAAAGCACAGATTCCCGGTAAGCAAAATGTCTTAGGGACAACGTCAGCCGTGGCTGACCTGCCCTGTAAGCGGGTGTGCGCGACCAGATATATTATTTCAGTAGATATTGAACCATTTAGATCTATAAGTTAAAATACGAATATGAGTCACCTATGTTCACTCTAGTGAAGTGGTAGCAAGGAAGAACCTTACCAAGTATCTAAATAGAGACGCCGAATTAATCATTGAGCTGTCACGGTCCATCCTCACACGCCTGCGATTTTGTCCTTATTGCCGAGCACGCAGATTTCTTGTAAAGCCATCTGACTGCAGAAACGAAAGAGGTGTTGAGTCATCCTTGTCGAGTAGACGCAGTAGGCCCACAGCCGCTAGAAGGAACCAGCCTGCGTTATATCATTTCACAACTAGCGGCCATAAACTACGTCTGTGAAGTCAGCACAAAAAAGCAAAGAAAAAATAATCAACGCCCAATAATCTCACCTGTCCAAGGAGCCGCATGCACAAATAGGACAAGCAAGAAGCATTGACCCTCAAGGGCCCCCGCTACCGCGGGGGCCCTTGAGGGTCAATGCTTCTTGCAGCTTGGACCTGTTGAGTGATAATGTCTCTGACACTGTCCCAACCTAAACGCCCATTCTGTAGGTTTAACGCCGGCATACAATGACAATGACATTAGCAAGAGGCATGGTTCCTCATGGGCCCCCGCAATCGCGGTGCCCTTGAGGTTCTATGCCTCTTGCAGTTGATGGTGATATCTTCCGGTAGATATTGACGAGGAAAGACCGCACTGACACCCAGCGGCACGTGCTATCGACAAGGAAGGCAATCCCAACAGTGTACATATGATCTGCTGCTTCATCGATTTGGGGCACGCGATATCCCAGTAAGAGAATAGTCATCGGGCCACCTTCGGCCGCAGTTGTTCCGTTCACGGCTAGAGCGCGGGCCAACTGCTACCGTAGGTGGCCGGAGGCACTCTTGCATACTGGAGGTAATACATTTTTAACTCATCCTCCTCCCACCCACCCCCATCCCTCTGTTCCTCCCCCCCCCCCACCCCGCCCACCCCCAAAAAAAGGACGCAACGCAATCCTGGTCAGGATCTATTATAAATAATAACCCTTTCACTGCGAATGTCCCCGAGACCTTTATCTATGACTATCAACCACTTCACTCTCCATTGACGGATCGATAACCGCCTTCGTATAAGGAACATGAATGTATGTGCCTGTAACGCACGCAGACTTGCCCACAGTCGTACGCACAGACTCTCACGCAACAGACGCATACACCGCCACTGACTCAGACGGGCGCATTCATGCGGTAAAACACAACACACGGGCTCCCTTTCTAAAGTAACCTTTATACACTATGAATGAAAAGAACGACTTAAATGATTATCAACTATATACACTGTTCTATTATCACACCACACACGTATCACAATATCTTTGCCAGGTTAGGTCTTAGTCTCACATTGCCTCCAACCTGTTTGATGTTGCCTGGTTACGTTGGTCCTTCTCACGTCTAGGCGTGAAAGTCCTTCGTCGTACGCTTATTGCCGTCCTGTCTCTCTGGGCACGGACGTCCTCGTTCTCGTACGGTACTCAGTTCTCGTTTGGACTTGGGTGTCTTGGTTCCCAGTCAGACTCACTCTCAGAAGAGCTGGAGGGATGACCTCACGTAGGTCCCACCTGCGACTCGACGTCTCGGCGTCCGTCTTTCCACTCTCGTTACAAGAACTCTGAATAGACAAAAGTCCCAACGTAACACTTGCTAAACACACAACATATTGGATCAATGAGAAACGTCACGTAACCTGGCTGATACAAATAACCCACACGTTCATTCACACACACACACGTGCTTCATAAACTATTTTCGTATCACCCCATCTCTGTCACTATCTTGAAACAGACTATAGCCTAACACTCTTGCTATACATTACTCTATAACCTGGAAAAGACCATGCTTACCCAACCACGTACTATCTTCATAGCGGCTTAGACATACACACTTCATATTCCTTTAGTCATCTAACTCGGTAAACTGTATACAAAAACACCGGTTACTTTACCGAATTCTAAACATACTATACTAAACCAAACCGGAACACCGCTATACAACCACATTAATCTTACCACGCATACTGTCTTTAACTAAACAACTATCAATACTACGTTTATAGAAACATACCTGAAATCTAGGCTTCAGAGTCTTGGAATGCGGGCTAGGTAACTCAAACACAACCGTTCCATACGACAAAACAGCCCGCACTCCCGATCTAGACCTGACAGTCACAGCTTCCGCCTAGAACTCACTAAACAGAACTCACTAAAAAATCCCGTGCTAACCATGTCTTACATATTCCACGTGGAGAGCAGGCCCCACGGACTTTCGGCACAAACAAACCGTTAACAAAAACCGTACCGTACTAATCCTATTGTGCGAGCACTATGCACAAGCATAGAGCTTCATCACAATTCCCCCTTCCTCGGGAAAAAAAAAGAAACGACCTAGTTTCTTTTTAAGACTACTCGACGTAATATTATCCGAAAACAGGAAAGGACTAACTTTTACTACCTAGAATACAAGAAAAAAGATTACAGCCTTAAGCCTCAACGCACAACTTAAGATCGCACAGCGACAGCAAAAACCGAAATAACGCGCTAAAACCTCCAGAAATGAAAAAGATCCAAAGACTGCCCACGCACAAACACACAATCGCGAGACCCTAGTCTCCGATCTACCTACAATCGCGAGATCCTAGTCTCCGATCTACCTAAATATTGGGTGCTGAGCGGCATTTCTGTCCGCAACAGAAGTATGCCGTCTCAGACCAACCCGACTGTTGGGCCACACCCGCTGACCGATTCCCTGTTTCTGGACGGACATAACACGTTCCCTCTGCCCACGAGCACGCTTGCTCTGAGCTCTCGTCGCGACTGATGCGACTACACCGTGAGGAACGTGAGCTCGCTTAATCGCTCCAACTTGAGCGATGACTGGCTGCACACCCTTCATGTTACCCAGAACTAAATCAACTACTGGCTCGTCGATGACACACGAAACCAGACTACCTGAAAAAAACGCTGTGTCAATCTCTATCTTAGCTAACGGAAAAACTTCTATCTTTCCTCCAAAGAAACTACTTTCTGTGACTCGCCTGTGAACTGGTCTGGTCTAACAAGGCTACGCCTGACCCCCCGCGGTCGTTGTACCGGAGTCACGGAGAACAGAAACGAGACATCCGTTTACAACCCCGTCTACCAGCGGTAGGCAACCATCTCCGTTAGCTGAACACACCGCGCCCAGCTGTGGTTCCTCCCCGACTGGGACCGCAAAACTGGCTACGTGAGTGGGCTGCACCGCCCCATCCACCATACCAGGATTATTAGAACCATGATGAGCCAGATGGCCGTGCTCCTGATAACTAGGATACTGCGCGCCTGCACTGACAGCTCCGACTAAAGTGCCCGTACCCACGACAAGAAAAACACTGCGTGTCCGAACTCGCAACCCGACCACGACCATACCCACGCAAAGAAGTCGCTCCACGTGCGTACGGATCGCCACCGCCATTGCTGTTACCTCGATCACCGCGTCGAAAACGCAAAGTACCTCTACCGTTACCCAGCTGGGCTCCACGCAAAGTATTTATGCCCCGGTAACCCTCAGTCGTGTTAGCAGCGACCAACCCGACTGGCGGTGTCTCGGTCCTACGCGCGAGGTTTTTCGTAGGATGCGCCATCCGAAAAGCCTCCGCGTGCTGTACTAACTCGTCCGTAGTTTTGAGGTTACGCTCTCTCAAGAATACCGCTAGATCCTTGGAAACGCTCCCAAAGAACTGTTCAGCCAACATGAGATCGAACAATGCTTCGTACGTGTGGTCGATCTTTGACAGTTCGACCCAACGTACGAGCAAATGGGACAATCGTTTGCCAAACGACATAAACGATTCCCCTGTCTCTGGCCGACAAGCTCTCAAGCGTTCTCTAAAACCTTCCGCATTACACTGGAACTTCTGCAAGAGACACTCCTTCAAAGTCTCGTACTCTATGTTCCCCGAAACGGTCAAACTATGGTAAAGACTCAAGGCCTGACCCTCAAGCACAGATGAAAGCAAAACGGGCCAGTTGGCAGGAGGCCAACTCAACGCCTGCGCATGAGACTCGAAACGGCACAAAAAAGCGTCAATAGAGTCCACGGACTCTTTAAACATCGGCAGTTTAGGAAAATTGCGTATTCCTCGGCCTACTGAATCACTATCTGGTCTAGATCCCGCATCTCGAGCTAACTGTAGTTGCACCTCTCTATCTCTCTCCTTTTCTTCCCTCCGATACTCTAGTTCCTTCTCTCTTAACGCATGTTCCCTCTCGTCCTTCTCTCTCTGAAACGCTAGAGACTTCTCGTCCTTCTCTCTCTGAAACGCTCTCTCTTCTCTGTACTTCTAATTCCTTCTCTTTTAAGACCCTTTCTTTCTCTTCTCGCTCTCTCTGAGCTTCTAACTCTTTCTCCTTTAGGACTCTTTCCTTCTCTTCTCGCTCTCTGAATTTCTAGCTCTTTCCCCTCCCTCTGTATCTGCATTTCCAACTCTTTCTCCTCTCTAAGTCTACGAATTTCTAATTCTTTCTCGTCCCTCACCCTCTGAACCTTTAACTCTTTCTCCTTTATGGCTTTCTGAACCTCTAGTTCCTCTTTCTTAAGTACTCTTTCGCTGTCTTCCCTTTCTCTCTGAGCTTCTCTTTCTTCTCTCTGAGCTTCTCTTTCTTCTCTATGAGCTTCTCTTTCTCTCGCTCTATCCTCTCTATCCATACATTTCTCTACGTAATCAAAAAGCTTCTCATCCTTAAGTCCTAACCTTTCACCCTGTTTAATGTAAGCCTCTACCGGGTCTACCTCCATACTTACTGCAACAACTTCCCAAAACTTGAAAACGTAAATATACAAATAAATGGCAAAATTAACAACCTAACAATACAAACCACAACCAACTCAACGGCAAAAATTTAAAATGCAAACTCACAACAATATCAACTACCTACGCAGAAAACAGTGACCTACTTTGATGTCCAGATGGAACGAAAAATAAGAACGATAGAAAGAAGAGCAAGGAAAAAGAATACTACCTATACAAAAGGAAGAAACAAGAACTCCTCGTAAGATCCCGAAAACTACAGAAATAACGGATCTTACCCCCTAGTATCGGAGAGGGGAATCTAACACAACATGCACATAGCGACAAATCCTGCTCTAAAATCGCTACTCACTAACCTACCGCTAAATCAGGGTCACCACTGTAACGCACGCAGACTTGCCCACAGTCGTACGCACAGACTCTCACGCAACAGACGCATACACCGCCACTGACTACGGGCGCATTCATGCGGTAAAACACAACACACGGGCTCCCTTTCTAAAGTAACCTTTATACACTATAAATGAAAAGAACGACTTAAATGATTATCAACTATATACACTGTTCTATTATCACACCACACACGTATCACAATATCTTTGCCAGGTTAGGTCTTAGTCTCACATGGCCTCCAACCTGTTTGATGTTGCCTGGTTACGTTGGTCCTTCTCACGTCTAGGCGTGAAAGTCCTTCGTCGTACGCTTATTGCCGTCCTGTCTCTCTGGGCACGGACGTCCTCGTTCTCGTACGGTACTCAGTTCTCGTTTGGACTTGGGTGTCTTGGTTCCCAGTCAGACTCACTCTCAGAAGAGCTGGAGGGATGACCTCACGTAGGTCCCACCTGCGACTCGACGTCTCGGCGTCCGTCTTTCCACTCTCGTTACAAGAACTCTGAATAGACAAAAGTCCCAACGTAACACTTGCTAAACACACAACATATTGGATCAATGAGAAACGTCACGTAACCTGGCTGATACAAATAACCCACACGTTCATTCACACACACACACGTGCTTCATAAACTATTTTCGTATCACCCCATCTGTCACTATCTTGAAACAGACTATAGCCTAACACTCTTGCTATACATTACTCTATACCCTGGAAAAGACTATGCTTACCCAACCACGTACTATCTTCATAGCGGCTTAGACATACACACTTCATATTCCTTTAGTCATCTAACTCGGTAAACTGTATACAAAAACACCGGTTACTTCACCGAATTCTAAACATACTATACTAAACCAAACCGGAACACCGCTATACAACCACATTAATCTTACCACGCATACTGTCTTTAACTAAACAACTATCAATACTACGTTTATAGAAACATACCTGAAATCTAGGCTTCAGAGTCTTGGAATGCGGGCTAGGTAACTCAAACACAACCGTTCCATACGACAAAACAGCCCGCACTCCCGATCTAGACCTCTGACAGTCACAGCTTCCGCCTAGAACTCACTAAACAGAACTCACTAAAAAATCCCGTGCTAACCATGTCTTACATATTCCATGTGGGCAGCAGGCCCCACGTACTTTCGGCACAAACAAACCGTTAACAAAAACCGTACCGTACTAATCCTATTGTGCGAGCACTATGCACAAGCATAGAACTTCATCACAGTGCCCACTCCATAAAGTTTTCCTTTCTTTGACACGTGTATTGATAAGTTGTATAACAAGCAAATTAATACTCGTGAATTTGCTTGATATACTTTCCTTCCTAAAATCATTTGCGCGCCCCAAAAATTCAATCTTGATACTTGCATTTGTCAAAACAGAAACGCAAAAATATTCTCATACTGCAACATTAACGAGTTCCATATATGCAGTAAAGATAAAATACTGCTTAGTGAACGTACGCTCGAAATTTCTTTCCCAAACACATGCACGAACGGTCAGCAGACGCCAGTAAACGTGCGAAACAAATCGCTGCAAGAGTGAAACTGACAAGGCGTCCCCAAGCGATAGCGTAAGCGACAACCCGAGAAAAAGGCAAAATAAACAAACCTATTGGTATTTTGCGTCATTATCCGTGATCTAATTACGAGCAGAACGCACTTATTTCTTCATAGTCAAACGAATTTCGCCCTCTCAGTCGATAGTACGAAACGCAGTCGTCTGACAATCACACGCTTTGTCTCAATACCGCAAGCAGCAGCAAGCTGAATGACGCTAGGTAAAGCTTTGTTTTGGACTGGGTACATAAAGTTTATCGAGACAAATTTTGCTTGATATTTTGCCGATAAACGACATATGTGATTACTTGACCCGAATCAAAATGTCCTCGTCTTACGACTCGGACATTTTGATTCGGGTCTTGTAATCACATCTGCCGGTTGTCGGCACTCTGTCAAGCAAAATGTGGCTCATAATATAATATCTAAACGGAGGCGACATATCAAGAGGCATAGATAAGCAGAATGCGTGAGTTTATGGGGATCTATGCCTCTTGCATCTGGGTCAACGGTTTGTGCCCAGGCATTGACAGAAATATAACAGTCTATTTATGAGTACCAAAACAAATTGAATAAAAGCTGAAAAACAAAAGTTTCAAGTTACGTCTCTTGGTACTGTTCCAAGTACGGTCGACTACATAATAAACTTCTGATTTTTATTATTTGCGTTTTCATTGAATTTAGAGAGCGCGTGTGCACAGATGGTGTCTAGCCCAAACAGACCAGAGAGAGAGAGAGAGAGAGAGAGAGAGAGAGAGAGAGAGAGAGAGAGAGAGAGAGAGAGAGAGAGAGAGAGAGAGAGAGAGAGAGAGAGAGAGAGAATTTCACTTTATTTTCTTTTCCAAGGATAAATGATGTAGGTACATAGTCCTTTTTTCAATCATGTCCTTGCTAAAATTATCAAAATAAAATACATAAAAATAAAGAGATTAAAAAAATAAAGAGAGAGAGAGAGAGAGAGAGAGAGAGAGAGAGAGAGAGAGGGAGTATCATTACACGTTCACCCGTTCAGTGCTGAAAAATTTGAACACCACCCAACTGCAAGAAGTATAAATCCTCATAAGCCCCCGCAGTTGCAGGGGCTCATGAGGATCTATGCTTCTTGCTGATGTTGTAGTCGGGGGGTATAGGGGGTCTTTCTCACGCACTCACACCCTGGGGTTCGCTTCCGTGAGGGTTGAGAAGAGGCTTACTTCAGGAACATATTTTTATTCACAGCATTAAATCAAGGCTGTAAGCCAAGGTCCTTAAATCAATGCCCTTAATTCAATGCTTTTAAGTCAATGCCCTTTAAGTCAATGCCACCCTGCAACAAACATTACAGGTCATAAGTATATATCATATACAATATAGCGTGAACGTACGTTCTAGCTATTTCTATTATCAAACTACCATAAATATACATACGCCGCTATAGCTTGAACATACATTCTAGCTATTGTCATGCAACCGAAATTACAAAAGAATGTACAGTACAAATCAGCTCTAAACAACGAATTATAAAAACAGTCAAGTAAAAATAACATAAAATGCAATAACAACATTTTTCAGTTAATGCAATATTCTATTACCTTAACAAACTACATTTAGTTATTCAACATACCTTAGCAAAGTGTCAAAGGTGGTACAATGAAGGTAGACTGAATTTCATATGACTCGATGCAGTCAAGTAACAAAACTGCTGTGTCTGACTGCCCCAAAAAATGCCACAGCAGCTATAGGTGACTACAGTTCAGTCAAAGCTGATGCACCTGACTGAAAAACTCATGACAAAACATACCGCCCAAGATGCACTGGATTCTTGGAGCACTTATAGCTAAATGCTGTCCAAACACAGTCAGGCAGCAATCTTTATACATTTAGGCTAGAGCTAGGCACAATATAACTCTATGCTCCCACTGACTAAACTGTTCTAACTTACAGTGAAACCTGTCTGGTATGCAGTGCAGTATATCCACAACCACCTTATAAAACAAGACAACGGAATGAAGTAGATCAAGTTAAAAGAGAAAAGATCTAAGAAGACAATACTAACTAGGAATTAACAACCTATTTGGCTTTATCCATTAATTAACATTTATTTACCTTACAAATCATAATCAGTGGAAAATAGAGACTAAACACTTCCATTCCTCTATTTAACCGCATGATCAAAGATCACTCTACCACATTGACACCACTTTTAATCCACTTTCCTGGGACATGTAGGGTTTTGAGGTCTTGAATTAACTCATTCTACCCCAACACCGAAATCCCCAAATTTTGAAGTCGTCCTCTGAAGACTGCGTTGCAGTGCAGGACACAGATCGACCATGATAGTTCAAGGGTGATGCCAGAATAGCTTGGCGCCCATAGGCGCCAAGCTATTCTGGCATCACCCTTGAACTATCATGGTCGATCTTTATCTTGCTGTGGTGTGTCTGGGGTAGAATGAGTTAACGAAGATTGCAGAAACTCAGTCAGCGTCAGCTGGCACTGAATGGATTGAATTGATGACTTCTTTATGCTAGACATATTTACTGTTCTCCGAATCAGTTCTGACCCTTAACCCCGTAACTGCCTATAAAAGAAAACCTAAAGTTGACAGGATTCGACTGCAAGAGGAAACGATCCTCATTAGACCCCACAATTGCGAGGGCTCATAAGGATCTATGCCTCATGCTGACACCAGTTTGTATCCATGTTCTTTTGATGGCTGGAGCTCTTGGGCGTTTATGTCACAAAGACTTCATTGTCACAACTTGTGATAGCTGGCAGCTGCCGAGAAAAAAAAATAATTGCTACACAACTGCAAGAGGCATATATCCTCATGTCGCGGGGGCTGATGAGGATCTATGCCTCGTGCTGAGACCAATCTGCATCCATGTTCCTTGGACGGTCGTGGCTTTTGGCCTTTAACCCTTATCATTCGGAATACACCAGTGTGTGAAATAAGTTTGACTAAAATAGTTCAAGGGTAGTGCCAGAATAGCTTGGCGCCTCACGGCGCCAAGCTATTCTGGCACCACCCTTGAACTAAAGTCATTGGTCTATATCCTTATCTGTAAGTACTATAATGTAGATTGCATATGGCAGTGCACAAATTTGAAGCTTTTAGCCTCAGTATGATATGGGTTAAGTTAACAAAGATTGCAGAAACACAGTCTGCGTCCACTGGCACCCAAGGGCGGGTTAAATTACAAGTTACAGATGCTATTGTTCAGGGCACAACACTTAGGTCTATTCCCACCTGCTGACGGGACGACCATGAACGTGTGAAGGCCTCCGAGCAGTTATCCATTGACCGTTTCATTTGATCGCAGGCGGCATTTCTGCGTCATGCGTTCTTGTAATAGTGGAAGAGTTAACCTCGAATTAGTACCTTAACTCTTTGCCTGTCGGTAGCGGTTTTGGTCGCGATGTTTCCTACAAGGGTTGTTGATTCAATATTCAAAAATTCAAAATAAAATTTATTTCTGGCGTCGACATGTTAATGTCTCATAAAATAACTTATTACAGTTTGCATCAATCTTTAAGGAAAAATAAAATAAGCAAACAAACAAAAACCATACATTTGAAATGACATGTAATAAGTATTTTGAAAACTAACTCACACATGTGCATCCACGCTCCCGCACCCCCCTCCCCGCCCTCCCCCCCCCTCCCCCCTCCCCCCCCCCCATCCTTCATATAAATAAGTACTGTAAATATATATAAAAGTAATGTAATAAGTATTTTGAAAACTAACACATGCGCATCCTAGCACCCGCCCCTTCTCCCTCTCCCACTGCCCCCCTCCCCCACCCACCGCGCGACCCCCTCCCCCTCTATCCCTCCCACCCCCACCCCACCCCCACCCCCCCACCCTCCCCCCCACCCCACACACACACACACACACACACACACACACACACACACACACACACACACACACACACACACACACAAAACGAAAGATGCACGCACCTGCACGCACGCCATCAAATACAGCTGGCATAGACACCTGTTTGCTGATTGATCAGTCCATAGGGGGACGGACTAGACGTATAGACCCACAAATCAATCAGCAAAGAAGCACACCAGAGCTGGTGCTCATCTCATGAGACCCTGCAGCTGCAGGAGATCGTGAAATCCAGACCAAAAAGGTGACTTCAAGCTTTATGATAGTTCAAGGGTGGTGCCAGAATAGTTTGCCCCTTGAACTGCCATGGTCGAGCCATATCTTGCTGTGGTGTGTCGGGGCTGAATGAGTTAAAATAAATTGTGTTGTACATGTCTTTGGTGAGCGTGTTTCTTTGTGTGCAGCAGGTCATGTGAACTTATATTCCTTTTTACTGATGCAGCGTTGTTGGCAGAAATCCACTGAGTGTTTAAACTCGGAGCATTTTCTGACCAACTTCTGTTTCTGCTGTGTCCACAGGAGCTGTTCCGAAACCTAGACACCAATGTGGACGGATGGTTGAGCCTGGACGAGTTCTTCTCCCTCATGGCCATGTTCGCTGAGGCCCATCCACAGGCAGACAAGTGAGTCATGTCCTGTGTGCACGGTGTCTGCTGCTATAATTTGTGTGTGCTGGCACTGAAGAAAGGTCTTCGTGCCGCCGTCGGCACGAGGACCTTATGCTTCGTGGGATCCTTCCAGTCCTCTTGCGAACACCACACATCTTTGTAGAGAGATTTTGTCCATCACAAGGGTCTGTAGACTGACGATACTTTATCCTTTCGCTGGCAAACTGTCTCGAAGACAGGCATTTTATTTGTTCATCCATTCCCAAACCCAGTGTGTGTCTTAAATCATTGTGATGCAGTTACCATTGACAAATGCCAAGCAATGCCCTCGCTCGCTCTCTCTCTCTCTCTCTCTCTCTCTCTCTCTCTCTCTCTCTCTCTCTCTCTCTAGTCTCTCTCTCTCTCTCTCTCTCTCTCTCTCTCTCTCTCTCTCTCTCTCTCTCTCTCTCTCTCTCTCTCTCTCTCTCTCTCTCCTCTCTCTCTCTCTTTCTCCCACTCATTTCTGCTCCCCTGAAGTGTCACAAGCGTGTAGCAGCATGGATGTTTTGAGTGCAATATACAAGTGGACAAATCATCATCACCATCATTATTATCATCATCATCATTATCATCATCTCGTTCTAATACGTCCGGAAACACGTCGCTCAATTTTTCACAATGCGTGTGCTGTCAAGGCATTTTAGTAATGTCCAAGCACTCCTACAATTAATTAGCAAAACCATAATGACTAGTCCTACGTTCATTATGCGTGGAACCGAATTGAATTGGCATAATGGACTTGGCCCACTTTTACTGTGACTCTTATTACAGAGAGCCAGGACTAATTACTACTTACGCCCTCACGCTGTGCTCAGAATACCCCTAGCTGTCACATTAGGATCATTTCATATAAATCTGCAAAAGGCGTAGATTCTCATGGGTCCATGTGAATCTATACTTCATGCTGACGGTGATC
Source organism: Semisulcospira habei (assembly GCA_036245525.1). Classification (NCBI taxonomy): domain Eukaryota; kingdom Metazoa; phylum Mollusca; class Gastropoda; family Semisulcospiridae; genus Semisulcospira; species Semisulcospira habei. The sequence goes on along the minus strand of BTPG01000002.1, from coordinate 217,609,116 downwards.
TGCACCGTTGCCATGCTTCGACAGAGAAATTCAGAATTTACCCCCCTCTCTACCTGCAGCCACCGGTACTGTCGACACTACCGATGCCTGCATGCATGCAAAAATGGGTTAAGTCCTAGATTTAAATTCAGGGCCGCCATTCCAAACTGTTAGAAGTGTCACTTAACACTTATGCACCAGTTCCAGAATATAGATCGACCTCGATAATTCAAACGTAGTGCCAGATTAGCTTGGTGCCTGATGGCGCCAAGCTAATCTGGCACTACACTTGACGTATCATAGCCGATCCATCGCCTGATGTAATGCTAAATGGATCAAATAGCAACGAGCAATTCAGTGCGCACATTGACCGCTTGCATGTTTCATTCTCTAAAAGTTCTCTTGCTCGCACTTTTTTCATGCTTCCAATAATTACTCCGTCGGTCATCAGGGTAATGGGACTAAAAAAAAAGACAGAATAAATGTCGTCGGTACCCTACTTATGTACGTATGTCATTGACTGCTGGGCTGTTCCATTCGCTAAAACTTTGCTCGCCGGCACTATTTCATATTTGTTCTATCCAACGCGTCATTAACTCTAATGAGTACTTCATCGTCCACGCGTCGACACTAATATTTCACGACAAGCGCCCGGCTGCGACTGTGCGCGGGCCAACTGCGGCAGAGTGTATGAACGAGGAGCTTTTGCGCACTAGGCTACCGGAAACGGTCACAAAGTACCACTATACGACGACCGATTTTCGAACATAAAAACGCGTTCCCAGTAAGCAAACGATCCTCTGGCCGACGTCGGCCGCAGTGGCCCACCGCGGCCGACGTCAGCCCGAGGGTCTTTTGCATACTAGGGTTCTCCCTTTTATGTTCTAACATACAGCAGATCGCGAATTGTTTTATCCTGTCGTCTGAGTGGGGTAGACTGAAAGAGTTCGTTAGTTATTTGGGTTTAACGCCGAGCACGCGACTAGGGCCATCTTACGGCGGTAAACTGAAAGAGCTGTTGATCCGGAGAAATCACACGATACTCTCACAGGAACTATTGAGAAATCGCAAGGATAGTCAAAGGATCGACCGACGAGTCACATTATTATCATAGAATCGATCGAGGAGTAACAGAATACTCAGATGATTTATCGAGAAGTCACAGGGATAGTGAGAGGATCGATCGAGAAGTCAAATTATACTCAGAAGATCGATCGAGGAGTCAGTCACATGGTACTTAGAGGATTGATCGATTGATTGATTGATTGTACATTGCTTAACGTCCCGACAGCAACAAGGCTTTCTCAGGACGTGCCTGCACTGCTTGTGAAAAAAAATAATAAACAAAATATTGAATGTATGTCGCCAGCCGGTCCAATACATTAAATAAACCTACGATATGGGGCCTAAATAAAGCTAAGACCATTTAGCAACACACATCCAATATCAAGAGCTACAGGCAGCGCAGACAGTAGGGAGAGTTTAAAATAGGAAAATACAGGTGAATGGACCAAGGGTAGACAGAAACACATGCCCCAGAATAGAGAGGAAAACCCACCCTGTGGGGCTGACCAGAGTGACCCTGGGAACTAAAAAATACCTAACCCCACCCAAGTCCCCCAGGGCAGACCCGGGTGGGGGGAGGATTGATCGAGAAGTCAGATGATATCACGTGCAGTACATACACAAGCTCGTATTCGTTTCGCGCACTAAGCCCTAAACTGGCTTTCCTAAAGTGAACATGGATGCAAAGTGAGCCACTGCAGGGCTCATGAGGGTCTATACCTCTTGTAGTTTGGTCGTGTTCAAATTTTCTCGATAGTCAACGTTGTAATTGTCCTGATCCAAAGTTAAATTGTTCATACTTTGAAAACACTTGCCCTGGGAAATTGTCCTATAAATGCTACAAACCAGTTCAGGAGACAGCTCGACCGTGATAGTTCAAGGCTGGTGCCAGAACAGCTCGGCGCCTGGCACCACCCTTGAACTATCCCGCATGGTCGATCCATCTCCTAGAGTAGTCTATACGGGCTTCATAGGCTATCCTTGCGCTGAAATACTGCCAAGAGGTGGCTCAGTTGAATCACAAGCAGGACAGTTTTACGATGGCACTTGAATTAGCTCCGACGCGGTCGATCCATCTGCTGCTGTTTGGGCTGCTTGAGACAAAAGCCAGACAACATCATATTTATATCTAGAAGCTTTACAGCGACCTGTTTACAGGGTTTATAGTTCCGCCTCAAAATCCGCGTTATAAATGTGTTCAGTATGTTTACGATAATGCTGCACAAAAACTGATGAAAAGCTCAGTAATGAAGTTTGAATGTGGTAAAATGAAGGACATTTCTGTTCTTCTTCTCCAGTGTACGTAGGAGAGTTACCTCACAAGGGGCAGTAAGAAACCTGTTGCGTGAGTCTTCTCACACGGATTGTGGGAAGAATGGTTAAAAGGTCATAGCTGAGAAAATACAACATTGAGAAACCGCTGTATTGGCGAAATGTAGCTATCAAAGCCCGCCCTGGAGAAGGTCGCTTTAAGAGCTGAATTGAAAGACCAAAACACATGTAGCTACACAGTAAACTGCCAACCTCTGCATTATACAACGGAAACCGCTATTGATTTTTTTCTGTCTTATTACTGTTCTCCGTCTTGACTTGCAATGAGTTGTGCGGCACTCCAAAGATGAATCACTTCTCGTTCGCTGGGGATACGTACATACATTCACCATTGTGAGCCTTTAACTTTAACCCTGCCAGGGCGTTCATCCCCATTAGTCGTTCAAGAAAAAATCCGTCCATCTGCAAGAGGCGTAGCCAATCATGAGACATGGGGCTGATGAGAAACTATGCTTCTTGCTGACAGGTAACATCCTCTACAGATGCGGGAAAATAACCGCCTTTGCGGCAGTGTTGGATTTGCATCCTGCGTCGAGCTGCTTAACTCCTTCATTGTCGAGAAAAGGTGACAAGACACATCTTCAAGAGACATAGATCCTCATGAGCCCACGCTTTCGCGGGGGCTCATGAGGATCCATGTCTCTTGCTGAGACCAAATTGCATCCATGTTCCTTGTATAGAGGTGGCTTTTTGTCGTTGAAAAGGTGAACGCGATCCAACTGGAAGAGACATAGATCCCCATGCTCCCCCGCTTTCGCGGGGGCTCATGAGGATCCATGTTTCTTGCTGAGACCAAATTGTATTCTATGCTTCTTGAACGGTGGTGGATTTTGGTCATGGAGCGAAGAAAGATCTCAGAACAAACAAAATATGCGTCCAGTAGCAGCGGGGAAGAGGATTAATTACACTTGATTTGAAAGCAAGAACTTACTCTTCTTTGGAGATAGATATTTGATTCACAGTCTGAGTCTCAAGGACTCACGTCTGGGAACGTTCCACTAAACTCCGTGCACCCGCAGTGTTCTGCTGTGTTGTTGCCCCACCGTCCAGCCCACTAGGCTACCAGCAAGAGACTCACACAAACCTCAGTCTGCAAACGCAGGCGCTCTTGGGCATTTTCGCCTCGGGCTTGCTCGCCGGAAAACGGCTCCAGTTCTTGCTCCAGCTGAGGCTGTTCTCTGGGTTTAGGGTTTAGCGTGGGACGGATTATCGATCGCTCGGGTCTCGGAAGAGATATCACGTGACCAGCGCGCGACGGTTTTAATTCTTATAATGGCTCTGCAGTGTATCACAGGGGAGAGAACTCTATCCATTTTGCCAAGAGTTGTCTTTTGCAGGCGCATTGTGAGTCAGTGTCGATGGGGAACTATAATGGAATTTTATTGCTGCGTGTAAAGTGGGTTATGATAAGATTAACCCCCTTGTGCACGCAGCCACTGGTACTGTAAAGATTACCGGTGGATGCATGCGCAAGGGTGTTAAAATGTAGTTGCTACATCACAGATGATATACACGAGCCATCGAAAAAATGAGGCGGATGTGACTGATTTTTTATTCTGCATGCAGAACGAACTAGTGAGCGTGAACTAATATTATTCTCTTCACGTCTGCGCTGTACATAGCTCAGCGAGCGTACGCTGCATTCTAAACATAACTTGAGCCAGCAGGAGACAACGATTAGTCATGAGTCCCCAAACATGAGTACCTATGCCTCTTAGTAAGAGAGAAAGTAAGAAACATTATGTTAAAGGTTGATTGTATTTGAGGATTTTTATTTTGGGTGGTGATGAAAATGCACATATAAGGCAGATATGCATTGTTGAAAACCGGCAAGTTTAGGTTCAAATTTGGTATGATGGCAGCCATTACTGAAGGCGTGGACCTACTGACCTACTCTTACAGATGTAGGAGGTATTATCGAGATCATCAGAAACACTTGAGTGTCTCCGATGATCCCGATGGTGCCTCATTTCATTTACTCGTCAGTATACCTGATAAAGCAGTTGATTTCTTGTGCTTAAACACAAACACACGTGCACGTGAAGACAGTGAAACTAACGCACATATACACAGCCACTAAGCGCACACACGCGCACACACATACACACACACACACACACACACACACACACACACACACACACACACGTGCGCACTCACATAGATAAGCACACACAAACCAACCAATACACACACGCATCTCAACCACCTGTCAGCCCCGCTACCCCTCCAAACCTTCCCCCCACCCCCCACCCCCCCCCCCCCTCGCCCCCCTCCCCCCCACCCCCTCCCCGTGCTCCCTCAATACCCCTTAGTCTCGCTTCGGCTTTCTACCACCGGAGTGCATCAGAAATAGTCGCTCAGCAAACTATTAACTTTTTCACTTTTGCGTCAACTGCTTTATATAAATCTCTCTCAAGAATATTCCCTATTCGCTGCAGCTATAATGGTCGATCCATCATCTTTAGTTGTGCAGTACACACTGCTGAAAATAGATTAAACTCAGTGCCAGAGCTTAGTTAGCTGTAGCTGCAACGGTCGATACATCACGTGCAGTTCAGTCGTACACTGGCAATGCGTAGTTGACGACTTTGCGATGTGAGCCTATTGAGCGATTCGGCAATAGCAGTGACTCTTGAAAGGGTTGTTTGTCAGACTGATAGGTTCTAGTCGGACCACACTTTCGTTAAACACATTCCCATGCCTTCGGTAGTCCGCTGGGACTCTTCAGTCTTACGGCGGCCCAACGATCTTTTGCATGGAAGCAATTGAGATGTAAATGAGGCAGACCTGTTTCTTCAAGAGACATAGATTTTCATGAGTCCGTGCTGTCGCAGGGACTCATGAAAATCTATGTCTCTTGCAGACGGCAGGAGATTTCTGAGGGACGAAGTGTACGGTCCGACGGAGTTTGGAGATATAACAATGGATGGATCGATCGTCTGCTACCGTGCAAATCTCGCGAGACTTCTCGGTACATCCGGGGGATTGGACGTGAAATTTGCGCGCCATATGCGCCATTGTGTGGCCCGTATGTTCCCAGCTCCTGAACCAAAATCAATAAGGCTGTCCTGTTGATTTCCATTTCTATTATTTTAACCTTTTTTACTTCTGTCTTCTGAGTTCCTTATACACTCTTGTCGCTTCCGAGTATCCATTGATCCATGTGTCCTTTCATCCGTCCATCCGGCAACCGTCCATCCATCTATCCATCCATTCATCCATCCATCCATCTATCTATCCATCCATCCATCCATCCATCCATCCATCCATCCATCCCCCAACCGTTCATCCTCTCGTCTGTATAACCGTACTCAGAGCAGAAGATTGATTTCCATCGCAAGCAGTTTGTCTTGTGTTCCGCTGTTTACTTTTTGTGTACTCCTTACGCAGCATTTGGCGTTAATCTCCAAAACAAACAGTCAATCCATCCAAGAAGATCTGACCACCTTTTAAAACTACCACTTTATTTTGCTATTAAAATGTCAACATTGACAGCAACATTAAAAATATTGACGAGGCCATATGTACATTTAACAACCGGTTCTGCAAACAGTACCGGTGGCCGGGTTGCACGCTCAAAGGAGTGAACACTGAACCCTTTGTCTGTCGGTAGCGCTTTTTGTCGAGGGGATTCCTGTCGGAATCCCCTCGACAAAAAGCGCTACCGACAGACAAATGGTTAATTCGTTCGTGTCTCTGTCACAGGCGGGCGAAGCTTCGTCGCAGCTTCTTGGCGATGGACACGAACAAAGATGGCACCCTGTCCGAGGAGGAGTTGTTCAACGGGCTCAAGAAGGCGGGCTTCGACCTGAGTAGGGCTGACGTCACCAAGATGGCCACCAACCTGGACAAAAACGGCGACGGCAAGATCGACTTCGAGGAGTTTGTCGTCATGTTCGACTGATTTTTCCAACCGTCTAGCGTGCTAACAATGAAGTCAAGAAAATTATCAAATCTTTCTTGAAAAGCCACAGTGTGTGCAATGTGTGCTGTTTTTTCTCCGTGTATGTATACTAGCCGCTTTTTTCAAGGCTTCTAACTAACGACTTTGTCAAGAGATTATTATCAGTTTTCTGTTTCTATTTTTAAGGCAGCAACTGATGATACTGATGCTCTGCTTTGTGAAATTCAACATTCCTTTTTTTTACACCTGCTCGGATTGCTCACCCACTTGTTACGTTTTTATTTTTTGATGTTTTTGTAGGTTTTTGTTTTTCCACCTCTGTGATCAGTTGTGACGGGGATGGGGATGAATGTGTGTGCTTATGTGACTGGCTTTGCTTGAATAGCTGAAATAGCAAGAACTAAATCTGACTTGAAATCTGAAGCCAGAAAAATCAGCAGCGGGTTAGGAAAGAAATACCCAACAATGGAAGAAACGCGTTTGGAAAGGACAAGTACAACACAGTGTGTTGTACTTGTCATTTCCAAGCGCGTTTCTTTCTTTGTTGCGTATTTTTCTTAGCATTTTACATTATTGGCAGTCACCGTTTTGGTCTGGATTCAGCAGAGGGTTGTAGTCGTTGACATCTCAGTGACCACCCCGCCCTCCCCCCTCACCCCCCCCCCCCCTCTTGTGTGTGTAGTCACCGGTACTGTTTACATCACCGGTGGCTGCAAACACGAAAGGGTTAATTTAACACCGAACTTAAACCCAATAGACTCCCGTACATCAGATGTTGTAGAAAAAGGCTTAACCCCTTCACTGCCGAGAAAAATAGTGAACACGATCCAGCTTCAAGAGACATAGATCCTCATGAGCCCCCGCGACTGCGGGGGCTCATGAGGATCTATGACTCTTGCTGAGACTCATTTGTGTTCATGTTTCTTGGACGGTGTTGGCTTCTGGTCGTTGAAATGAACCAAAGATTTCGGAAACAAAAATGCGCGTACAGTGTACGTACAGTGGCCGGGAAGGGGTTAAATCAGTTTATACGCTTAGCTCGAGCGGAAAGATTAATAAGCTAAAAATCATGAAAACATTTTCATTTAAGCTTTAGACTGATTAAAGAGTTCGCCCTGTGAGTGTCTGTGTACGGCTTTTGTCACCGCATTTTTTCAAGTTTCATACGCACACTTACATTATTATTTTTGGTAGTCTCACCTCTATGGCGGCGCTGGGCATTCAGAATAACCAAGGAAACAAAATTAAAGCTGAATTGTAATCAATGTTGATGATTTTTTGCCTAATGAGATATATTACAACAAAAAATATATACAAGGATGACTAATGGCAAGGACGATCTATAAAATTATACAATGAATGCATGTAGCTACTATTACGATCATATGTGCAGATACCGTCAAATTATGTGTGTGTCGGTCTGTGAATTAGGACCTTAAGGCTGCATGCGTAAGGTCAGAAATCGCATACCAGTACGTACACGCGTAGCATGCTGCCATTTTCTGATGTCACAGTTTTGTGCTATATTATGCGTCATGTTTTAGAACGTTACTGTTATTTTTGGTGCTGGAGTATACTCAACATTCCCAAGGTAGCTGAACACATGCGTACTGGACGACAGCCCTGTTTCGTGTACTGTACACACGCTGAATGCTCGTTTTGGGGTTTTTTCTTTAATGGCCAGAGTGTATGGTGCCACACGAGTGCTAAAAACAGTGCAGTTTTAGATTGTTTTCGGTCAAAATCTGCTCACGAACGTGCTGAGAAATGCTGTGCAGCAAAAGGTCATCGGCCAGTGTGCTGGTCTGTGATTTTGGACACTGCGGCTTTCAGCCGCAGGGTCCAAAATCACAGACCAGCACGTGTAAGGAGCTGTAAGGTTCGTAATCACAGACGAGAACTCATATGCTCAAGAAACAGATCTCATGTGACGTTTTGTGTTAATGTTATTTGGGTTAACTTTGTCTTGATGCTGAACCTTGCTGTTTAAACATCGACAGTTTTGCGAAAAGAAAAAGGAAAAACCTCTCCATAATATCGGGGAAAGAGGGACATCCGGTATGTAAATTTTTAAAACTTTTTTATCAACACTATAAATGGTATTGTATAACAGGTTTGAAAGAAAGAACAAAAGAAAGATCAAGTGACGTAATTCATATTCGTAATTTTCAGTTTTCTTTCTGTCAGATTTGAGTACCGATGAAGTATACTTTATATTTAAATATTTCAAGTCCCAAAAGTCAACTTTCAAACTTTGTCAAGGTTTTGATAGAGCGGCTGTGTTATATAACACGTTTTTAAAAGTAAAATTATAAAAGAAAGATAAAATACAAACCCCGTAATTTTCATTCCTTTTTTTAAAAATCCAACTGTTAGAGTTGGCCATTGGGCTTCGGTAAAGGCCAAACGGATAGACTTACACTGGATTTAATTTTGTTCTAAGACAGACAAAATGTCAAAGGGTATACTTTTAATAAGCACCCAGCACCGTGTTGAAGGTGTGCAGTTTCAAAAACCAATGACAATTTGGTGGGAGGGGGGATAGAGTACAAAACAAAAAAGCAAAATGCTTCCGACGAACATGCGCAGAGACGCAGTACAGGGCCGGCCATTTTGACAAAGCCAGAGTCACGTGCTGTGTGGTAGAGCAGTTATGATGCGTTTTGACGATGTGTCACAATGTACAGTATCCGTTTCTTCTGGTAACTGGAAATGAAAGCTGTGGACTGATGCACTTTGTAAAAACGTATTTCTCGACCCCAGCATGTGAAACTGTAAGCACAACGCCGACGTTGGCCGCAGCGGCCACGGGCACTGCCACATCCGTGCGCGGGCCCGCTGCGGCCAACGTCGGCCGATGGTCCTTTGCACACCGGGAGTGAAGTAAGTAAGCACCGAAGATCAGTCACTTTCATGTTGACAGCCAACATCAATACAACACGAGACATTACACAAAGCTGTCATCAATATCTTAATACCTTTACGGTTGCAATTACTTCACGCGGCGTAAAGCACAGAACGCGATAGCGATATTGTTCATCACACATTTAATAAAGGTATGGCTAATTTTAAACGAAACAAATGCCTGTGCTGATTTTTGTACACTGAACCTCCTCCTGCAGAAACAACAGTGCACTTACGAACGGGCCTCTACTGGTCGAAGAGACATCCTTTTTTCTCAAATATTAAAGTTTTGATCACAATGTGATCAGAAAAAATAGACGAGAAAATACCATTTTCAGGAACAGATGTATATCATCATAATTGTGATGTTTTTTTTAACCACAAAATTTGCTCATTTGTGATCGGCTTGAAGCACAGAAACTCATTTCCACGCCGTTTACTTTTTTTTTTTTTTTTTTTTTTTTACAAAATGTCGTCTGCGAGAGGTAAGGACCCGTTGTTACCCGCCCCACACAGGCAAATAATTCAGTGGTGGCAGCAAGAGATGTTGATTCTCCTGAGCCCTGGCAGCCATTTTCATCCACCTGTTGATGATAAATTACTCAGAGTGGGCGAGCAAGACTGTTAGCTCATAGTCAGTCCAAACAGCTAATTAATTCAGTTCACAGGTTCCAGACAGACCTAAGTCACCGAAAGGGTTCAAGAAGGCACGAATCCTCATGTGCAAGATTCCAATAAAGTCAACAAGAGGCATGGATCCTCATGAGACCCAGCAGTTGCGGGGTCTCATAAGGATCTATGCCTTTTGGAGACAAACTCTTTCGCTGCGAGTTTCGGATCGTTTATATTGTGTTGGTTTTATTTTTTATTTTTTTACAGTAAACAAAAAAACAGCGTATTGTGTTGGCCTGGTAATCTAGCTGCTGCCTGCGAGGTGGACACACACGGTTATAACTGTAGTAACGTGTCTATCGACTTTCGCTCAAAATATTTACGCCGTTACTTGGCAACGGTATCGATTGGCTTTTGTGTGTTTCTTTTGTGACAGGATGCTGTATGTGTGTGCGTGCGTGCGTCAGTGTGTGCTTGTGTGTGTGTGTGTGTGTGTGTGCGCGCGCGCGCGCGCGCACGAGCGAGAGGGCTGATAGGTGGAGGCGAGGGGGTGTAGGTCGAGGAGGAAGGGGGGGGGGGGGTGATGGCAGGTTTTTAAAAAAAAATGAGAAGAAAATTTCTTCTTAATATTGTGGTATGCATGGGACGGGTGGAAGGAAAGAAAAGAGGTAAGCAGAAACATAGGGATCACTGTGTTTGTTTTGGGTTTTTTTTACCTGGGGGAGGGGTGGGGTGGGAGGACAGTCTCATGCGTGTGTGTGTGTGTATGTGTGTGTGTGTGTGTGTGTGTGTGTGTGTGTGTGTGTGTTGGGCGAGGGGGGGGGGGAGAGGAAAGGGAGGGGGCAGAGGTGTTGTGCGGTAGAAGGGCGTATATAGTATACGGAGGCAAGGAGACAGGTAACTAGAAAAGGACGGGAAAGCCCGTGCAACCCAATGCGCAAAAGGCCATCGGGCCGTCATCGGTTTGTGTGTGTTTGTGTGTGTGTATGTGTGTGTGTTTGTGTGTGTGTGTGTGTGTGTGTGTGATTGTTTAACGTACATAGTCTGCTTGCATGCGCGCTGCAAGCTTTTATGCTTGCGTGTATGTTACAATCTCAACCTTCATTTCACGCCACCATTGTATTAGAATTTCGAGAGCCGGTGGCTTGCCTTACCGCTGAAAAGGTCTAGTGCAGTAGTTGGCATAACCCCAGCTTACTCCCTCCGTTAGAGAACCATTTGTTAAGAATGAGACATAGATTCGCATGAGAATCTATGCCTCTTGCAGATGAGAAGAACTGCCTGAAGGACTGAATGGATGGAGGCAGGAAGTTAGCTCTAACACAATTACGCGTGACAAAAGCTTGCAATCGATCGAAAATGCGGCCCTGCACGTGCGGTATGTCACAAGCGCATATGTACGCACATATGCACGCAGTAGCCAACACACACGCGCAAGCTTTTCTTTTACGCATACATATACACGCGCTAGCTAACAAACACGTTTAAATCAGATTACAATGAACGTTCGTTGTACTGGCGCGTTCACAAAGACATACACACAAATGTACACTTTTATGAACGCACAATTTAGATCTACACATACACATATATGCAATAGTTGGTACACAGGCACACACACACACATACACATGCGCGCGCGCGCGCACACACACACACACACACACACACACTTGCACACACACTTGCACACACACAGGTGTGAAACACACACACACACACACACACACACACACACCCCTAAGCGCGCGCATGAGCAGAGACGCATACAGTCAGGTGTCATACATAAAGCAAATTTAACACACACAAAATAAACAAAAAAACAAACAGAAAACAACACAAACAAAGACACAACAGCAGCAGCATTTCCTTTTGATCCTTTATTTTGTTCTTTTGAAGATTTATTGCACAAAGACGAGAACAACATAAATAAATTACTCGTGCACTGTCCACGTAAAGGGTCTTTGGATAACACACAGCCAAAACAAAGTAATAATTAAAAAAAGAACCATAATGAAGGTAGAGGGTTTTACATGCATGGCCGCCGCCGATATCAGTCCAATGACCCTTCGCGCACTGGCCAGCTGCTTCGCTTGACCGACAAATGCTACCACCAAGTTCGGGTGTTG
>BTPG01000002.1:217574688-217592188 GCA_036245525.1 Semisulcospira habei | reverse complement strand
TATGAGTGCAGTAATTTGTTTTGGCTCAGTGAATGCATTGATCGTTTCACCTTGGCCTTAGGTATATGTAGTCAGGTGTGATGTGACCCTGTGTGTGTCAGTGACACGGCGTGTAAACATTCCTTGTGTCCACGGTAGATATCGGTAGGTACATGTCTAATCAGGTCAGTTATAACGGCCACAGGTTCAGTTAACCCATTCAGCCCTGACGCCCTACAGCAGGAGATGGGTCGACCGTGATAATTCAGGGGTAGTGCCAGATTAGCTTGGCGCCTCTTGGCGCCAAGCTAATCTGGCACTGCCCTTGAATCATCATGGTCGATCCATCTCCTGCAACGAGTACATAGTCATTAGATGACGCCTCCAAAATTTGGAAAATACGGCCGTCGGGCTGAATGATTTAAGTAGTATACGTACCTATATAGCTTCGTTCGTTTGTTGATTCATCTACCCTTGACGCTCTGCAACAGGAAGTGGATCGCCCAAGATAGTTTAAGGGTAGTGCCAGAATAGCTTGGCGCCTTTAGGGCGATCCGTGTCCTGTACTGCCGTAATGTATTCTCTAAAGAACAACTCCCAGATTTGGGTTTGGCGACCTTGTGGGTGAATGTGTTAAAACTCTGTCTGTCTGTCTCTCTGCCTGTGTATGTGTGTGTGTGTGTGAGTATGTGTGTGTGTGTGTGTGAGTATATGTGTGAGTATGTGTGTATGTGTGTGTGTGTGTGTATGCGTGTGTGTATGTGTGTGTGTGTGTGTGTGTGTGTGTGTGTGTGTGTGTGTGTGTGTGTGTGTGTGCGCGCGCGCGCGCGCGTTCGAGCTTATTTGCGTACGCGTACGTGCGTTCGTGCGAACAAGCGTGCGAACGTGCATGCCCGCGCGCGGGAGTGTATATGTATATGTGTGTGTTCTCTGTAGTATATATATAGCAAGAACAAATTTGAAAAGAAAATGGCTGTATCTAATCTTTAACTTTGTAAAACAATGTGTCATTTTATTTCACTCGTCTTCCTCAGTAATAGTGTCACGGCAGTAGAAACTGTAGCAAGGACTGACAGGTTGGCCGGTAAGAAAAGCCTGCGCGCCAACAAAAAGTGTCCATCAGTTAGTCAATCTTTCTGCTCACATACATGCAACAGAGAGAGAGAGAGAGAGAGAGAGAGAGAGAGAGAGAGAGAGAGAGAGAGAGAGAGAGAGAGAGAGAGAGAGAGAGAGAGAGAGAGAGTTGGGGGCGGGGCGGGGGAGGGGAGGGGTCTGGGGTGTGATGGAAGGGTACAACAGCCAATACTCAGTAATTGATTAAAGATTAAGTCTGATTGAACGTCATTCAAAGTCCAATCTTTAACTCATTCAGCCCCGACACACCACAGCGAGACATGGATCGAGCATGATAGTTCAAGGGTGGCGCCAGAACAGCTTGGCGCCCATGGGCGCCAAGCTGTTCTGGCACCACCCTTAAACTATCATGCTCGATCTCTCTCTAGAATTGTAATACAGTCCTTCAGAGGGCAACTTCAAAATTTGGGGATTTCGCTCCTGGGTTAGAATGTGTTAATTGTGCGATGCTGCATAAATTTAGCTGAATCTGCCTTTCGAAAGCAAATACCCATTGTAATAATTATATTCTAAGACAAGAAGACCCAACGAAAACGGACACTCAAATATGGTTTTGCAGCAGATTCCACGTAGAGCGAACATGGAATTTTCTCCCTGCTCATTAGCATAATATGCCGGCAATACAATTCATTTCATGCGTACACAACAAGTTCATGATTCTCTAAATTGGGCGATCAATGCAGGCCAAATTCAGCACAGGATAAGGAAACCGATGCTAGGTATGTCCCTTGACAGCGGCTCCGAGCCTCTATAGAGGCTCGGAGACGCTGTCAATGAGACATAAGTGGCATAGGTTTTCTGGTCCTGTGAACCCATTGGGGCCTTATTTACTCCGAGGGAGGGTGTGTGACATTCTGCAGTTGCTGATAATTGTCGTAACGTTTCACGTTTAGGGACCAAGTTACCAAGATAATGCAAAATAAGGTCACGCGGTGCGTGAATTATTCAGCATCTGAATAGTTTGTTTTTGTATTTGAGAGGAGGACCCATCGGAGAACGAAACACACTTAGAAATGACAGATACAACACAATTGTAACTGTCATTTCTAAGCGTGTTTCTTGTGTTGTACCTGCCATTTGTAAGAGTATTTTTTTTTAGAAAGAAACAGGTTTAGAAATGACATGCAGTTACAACGCAGTTGTAACTGTTATTTTTAAGCGTGTTTCTTGTGTTGTAACTGTTATTTCTAAGCGTGTTTCTTTCTCCGTTGGGTTCTTCTCTGCATTTTACACGCTTGACAGTCACTTTCTTAGTTTGGATGTTTTTTTTATGTTGTATTTATACTGACGAGCAAAAGAAATGCGACATGTTTGGAATCATCGGAAATACTTTTGACGAGCAAAATAAATGCGACATTTTTTGCGGAATCATCGAAAACACAGAAGTGTTTCCGATGATTAAAAAAGTCGCATTTCTTTTGCTCGTCAGTATATGTTACGGATGTAGATACCTCAGTGCTTCTGTACACTGTCGGTATAACTGGCCATCTTCGTATATGATACACATGTACCTGTGTGGCAAATACGAATTTGGCCACTTACATGTGTATGGCAAATACTATGATGATTTGATTGATTTACATTGCTTAACGTCCCGACAGCAAAAAGACTTTCTCAGGACGTGCATGCACTGCTTGTGAAAAGAACTAAACAGAATATTGAATGTATGTCGCCAGCCGGTCCAATATGTTACATAAACCTACGACATGGGGCCTAAATAAAGCTAAGACCATTTAGTAACACATCCAACATCAAGAGCTACAGGCAGCGCTGACAGTAGGGAGAGTTTTAAAAAGGCAAATACATGTGAATGGACCAACTGTAGACAGAAACACATGCCCCAGAATAGAGGGCAAAACCCACCCTGTGGGGCGGACCAGGGTGACCCCGGAAACTAAAAAGTAGTTAACCCCACCCAAGTCAGTCCCCCAGGGCAGACCCGGGTGGGGGAAATACTATGACGGCCTATTCCACACAATTTGTGAGGATGGCCCATTTACATATTATATGTCAGATGCGAGCTTGGCCAGTTGCATAGGTCTGTGTATGTCAGATACCCTACTAGGTTGGCCAGTTAGATATGTGTGTCAGATACGAGGTTGGCCAGTTAAATATGTGTGTCACATGCGAGGTTGGCCAGTTACATACGTGTGAGATACGAGGTTGATCAGTTACATATGTATGTCAGATACGAGCATGGCCACTTTCATGCGTGTGTCAGATACAAGGGTGGCCATTGACATGTACTTATGTTAGATACGAGGTTGGCCAGTTACATATGTATGTCAGATACGAGGATGGTCAGTTACATACGTGTGTCGTATACGAGTACACGCCCCCACCCCACACCATACCCCAAAATCTTAAAATAAAATGTCAAGTTACAAATGTATGTCAGATACGAGGATAGCAAATTACATACGTGTGTCAGATACAAAGATGGCCAGTTACATAATTATGTGTCAGATACGATGAGGGCCAGTTACATAATTACGTGTCAGATACAAGGCTGGCAAGTCACACATGTATGTCAGATATGGGGATGGCCAGTTACATATGTATGTCGATCAGATACGAGTACACGCCCCCACCCCACATCATACCTCAAAATCTTAAAATTAAATGAAATTCTCAAAAAATCAAGCACCCACGCAAGTATGACCTCCCTCCCCCCCCCCTTTCCCCCCCCCCCTTTCTCTCCCCACCGCTTTTCTCCAAGTATGTCACTGTATTTTGGACTGAAGACAGTCAACGCTGCCTTCCAAATGCGCAAAAGGCCAGTCGGGCTGACGTGGGCCGCCGTTGGTCTAAGCACAGTCGTGCGCGGGCCAACGGCGGCCGATGTCGGCCTGCTACCCTTTGCGCACGGGGTTTGGTCACTGTTCGTCGCTGAATGTCGGTGAATGTCGGACTTGCATGACAGACTAATGCCCCTCGTAGCCTGACTCTGACTGTGTCAACTCATAAACTGACCTGAAAAACGCAACGCATTCGTGACATGCTTGTGTCCAGTCCAATACCTCACCCATCAGCAAGAGGCATAGATCTTCATGATCCCCCCCCCCCCCCCGCGAAATGTGGGGGCCCATGAGGATCTATGTGTCTCGCCAAAGTTTGTTATATTTCAGTATTTTACGCTTGATTTCATTTATCTCTGATTTCCTCACGTGGAGGGGCCATCGTGCTTTCGATCAAGGCTTTTGTCCTACTGATCGTGTCTGTTTACTAGAGCGTGTCTGTAAGGAGTGCCTCTACGGGCCGTCTATAGTCCAGCGAGTATATAATTATGCGTGCGTGAATGCCTCAGTGATGACTGTTACAATAGCGTGTATCTCTTATCTCGTCGCATGTCGTAAACACAGTTTGTAAAGCAGGTCCTTGGTGTCATACGTTCCAGTTCCTCTTGCAGAAGAGCAGGGACTCTTCATAGTTCTTCCTAGCCTGGCAATACTGAGATCTCCTGGACATAGAGTGGCAGGCCATATACCTCTTCTGGACAGTATGTGGCTAGAGTTTTCTTTGGTCATCCCTCCCTTTGGCCATCTCTCCCTTTTGACGTGGGTCTTACCTCTAAGGCCTACCAGTAGTGTATAATTAGGTTGTACCTCCTCTAGGCCCAACTGTCAATTTACGAAGTACAGCTAATCTCACGATCACTGATCAAATTATCATCGTCTGTTTAGTGAAAAAGTCAAATTATCGGTGCTCAGTGAAAAACAGAAAGTTAAATATGATAAGAAATTTAAAATGTGCTTTTCGCGTAGTGAAAATGATACCACGGTATGACATATTTTAGTAGGTCACGTCTTTCTTCAGTATCAACAGCATCTCCGCCCACCTACCTCCGCCCCTGCCCCCCCCCCCCCCCCCCCACCACACCAATCACCATTACCATCATCACCGCTATCACCACTAATACCACCACTCCCCAGCGTCGCTTGATTTTCTATCAGGTTGCGCCAAATACCCCGCCCCCTCCCCCAATCCTCCGAAAATCTTTCTACGTCAATGAATTGAATGTCAAGTTACAGGTTTATGGGCCCAACACAGGAGGAAAAACAGGAACGAGGAAAAAGATGGATCTTGATACACACAATCATAGTTTATGAGGAAAACGACATCCCGCTGTCATCTATTCCAGCTAAAGCCGTTCAGACGATTGGTCTTGATCTCTTGACCCCTTGACTGCTACTGACGATATAGCTCGGCAGAAAAGACGCGTTGTCACGCGTCTTTTCCGCCGAGCTGTATCGTCAGTATCAGTCAAGGGGTTAAATATATCACTGTAACGCACGCAGACTTGCCCACAGTCGTACGCACAGACTCTCACGCAACAGACGCATACACCGCCACTGACTCAGACGGGCGCATTCATGCGGTAAAACACAACACACGGGCTCCCTTTCTAAAGTAACCTTTATACACTATAAATGAAAAAGAACGATTTAAATGATTATCAACTATGTACACTGTTCTATTATCACACACACACACAAATCACAATATCTTTCCCAGGCTAGGTCTTAGTCTCACATTGCCTCCAACCTGTTTGATGTTGTTGCCTGGTTACGTTGGTCCTTCTCACGTCTAGGCGTGAAAGTCCTTCGTCGTACGCTTCTTGCCGTCCTGTCTCTTTGGCACGGACGTCCTCGTTCTCGTACGGTACTCAGTTCTCGTTTTGACTTGGGTGTCTTGGTCCCAGTCAGACTCATTCTCAGGAGAGCTGGAGGGATGACCTCACTCGACGTCTCGGCGTCCGTCTTTTCCACTCTTTACAAGAACTCTGAATAGACAACAAAAGTCCCAACGTAACACTTGCTAAACACACAACATATTGGATCAATGAGAAACGTCCCGTAACCTGGCTGATACAAATAACTCACACGTTCATTCACACACACACACGTGCTTCATAAACTATTTTCGTATCACCCCCATATCTCTGTCACTATCTTGAAACAGACTATAGCCTAACTGACACTCTTGCTATACCTTACTCTATACCCTGGAAAAGACTATGCTTACCCAACCACGTACTATCTTCATAGCGGCTTAGACATACACACTTCATATTCCTTTAGTCATCTAACTCGGTAAACAACTGTATACAAAAACACCGGTTACTTCACCGAATTCTAAACATACTATAACTAAACCAAACCGGAACACCGCTATACAACCACATTAATCTTACCACGCATACTGTCTTTAACTAAACAACTATCAATACTACGTTTATAGAAACATACCTGAAATCTAGGCTTCAGAGTCTTGGAATGCGGGCTAGGTAACTCAAACACAACCGTTCCATACGACAAAACAGCCCGCACTCCCGATCTAGACCTCTGACAGTCACAGCTTCCGCCTAGAACTCACTAAACAGAACTCACTAAAAATCCCGTGCTAACCATGTCTTACAGATTTCCACGTGCATCTAGTGCCACACGGACTATCGGCACAAACAAACCGTCAACAAAAACCGTACCGTACTAATCCTACTGTGCGAGCACTATGCACAAGCATAGAGTTTCATCACAATCACCATACATTTATTGTTAATGGCTTTTGACTGACTATCAAAATTGTGTGTTTCAGCATTATTCCAGTTTCTGATTTGATAATTAAAAATAGAGTTGCAAAATTAATGTATCTCCGACAGGCATTTATACTCTCTTTTCACAAGAAATAAGGCATTGTATGTTGAGTCTAGATACGCAAGAATAAAACCGCAGTGCAGTGGCTTGAATACACACACACACACACACACACACACACACACACACACACACACACACACACACACACACACACACACACACACACAATTTGTTTGCCCCAAATTATAGAAAAGAAAATGGGAAAAACAGAACATGGTTGAGCTTGGAGTGAATTATGCAAGAACAGAAAAAAATCCCGATTTAGATTACAAGTGAATGTCTCTTAGTAACAGGATTTATTCACAACCAACAACCACGCAGAAATGTGACTTTCGAACGTGCAAGTGGTTGTCTGAGTAACAAACACAGGACTCAGATCACGGCGTTTTCTAATCTGTTTAACTCATTCTACCCCAAGACCGAAATCCCCAAATTTTGCCGGTGTTCTCTGAAGACTGCGTTGCAGTGCAGGACACAGATCGACCATGATCGTTCAAGGTTGATGCCAGAATAGCTTGGCGCCCATAGGCGCCAAGCTATTCTGGCATTACCCTTGAACTATCATGGTCGATCCTTATCTTGCGGTGGTGTGTCTGGGGTAGAATGAGTTAACGCAGTCGAGGATGTTGTAGTTGGATTCGCGGCTTAAAATGCCGCGATTCCGGAACCGGCACGTCTCGTAAGAGTTAACCTCTTAATTGTCTGCTAGCTATCAGATCGACGTCTGTGGAACCATCCGCGTAGTTTCACATCCGGTTGACAGTCTCTGCCTGAGGCACATATGCATATGAGCAAGGCTAGCAATTTAAGAGGCGTAGATCCTCATAAGCCCCAGCATATGCGAGGGCTCATGTGGATCTATGACTCTTGCAGTTAGATGTTTGCCGTGCAGCTGCAGTGAAAGGATTAAAATTGATGGAACATTGCAACACTAAGCCCCATAATTCGAATCAGTCAGTCCCCTTGTATGCCTTGATTGTCTGTTCTGCTGACGCCGACGGATGCGAGGGATTGGATCGACCGTGATAGCTCCAGGGTAGTGCCTGATTAGCTTGGCGCCTGATGCGCCAAGCTAAGCATGCACTACCCTCGAGTTTTCACGGTCTTTTTACGGGCGCCACGTTAGTCAGGCACTACAAAAATTCCCCCGAATGATACTAGGGGCAGTCTCTTGCGTGTGCTTACACCGCCCACAAGGATTGAAAAAAAGAGAGAACCCGTTGTATCGGCAACATGTTAGCAATCAAAGCCCGCCCTGAAGCAGATCAAAAATGAGATATACTTCTCTTGTGTGGGGGGGGGGGGTAGGTGGGAGGGAAGTGGGGGAGAGAGGTATTAGCACTAGATTCGTCAGATTCATGATTAAACTGAACGAAACATGACAAAGCCATTGCGATTTGTTTTTTTTTTACAAGATATGCGGATTAGTAAACGCGCGCTATGCTTCCCCCCTTCCCCCCCCCCCCTTCCCAGCTCCAGCTCCAGCACAATAGACATGCGAGTACGCCTTCAGGAACCAGGTCTCCGTTGCATGAACTTAGTCCTGCGCCAGACACTAGCAAGAGGCTCCGCTGTAGCGGAGCCCCTTGCTTAGTAGCCAGCGCAGGTCTAAGCTCACTCATCCAACTCGCTTCAGTTCTCATGCCATTTGGAGGCAGCACGACGGGGCCATTGGGTCTAGAAATCACTTTGCAGAAAAAATGAAAATACAACCCTCCATTACATTTTTTTTTTTTTTTTTTTTTTTTGGGGGGGGGGGGGGGGTGTTCCAGTGCTCATGTAAAGGCTATTGCTATAATGTCCCCACAAATACATATTTACACTGTTTAGATTATATTCTTTTGCCAGGAGCGGATCCGTTACTTCCCGAGGGTGGAGGTGGGGATGATGCGGGGAGGGGTGGATTACAACTTTTTGTGTGGGACCTTTTACATGAGGCAGAAGGTGCCCGGATTCGAGGACTGGTTTTTCCACTTTACTATACTCCAAAAAAGGAATTTGTTATTCCATTAAAAAAATTAAAAATAAATTATTTATTTTAATTTTGTCGGGGGTGGGGGGGGGGGTTGCTGAAATGGGGAGGAGGTGCCGGACCCCCCCCCCCCACCCCCTTCCCTCTCTCACCAGATAGTCATCTCCTGCCCAAGATGCATTTACGCTTTTTCACCACTTGACTGCTATTTACGATACCGGTCGGCGGAAATGATGCGTAGGTTTAACCCCTTGAATGCTACTTACGATACCGGTCGGCGGAAATGATGCGTAGGTTTAACCCCTTGACTGCTACTTAAGATACCGCTCGGCGGAAAAGACGCTTAACTACGCGTCTTTTCCGCCGAACGGTATCGTCAGTAACCGTCAAGGGGTTAATTCCTTCCCTGACATTGGATGCATATTTTGTTTCTTTCTTATGCATCTTCTTTCGTATATTGGTTCTTTCAACGACCAAAGCCACAAACGCCCAGTGAAAATGAATACACGTTGATCTCAGCAGGAGAGCGACTGCCCGCGGAGCCCATGAGGATCTATGTCTCTTGCAGTTGGATCATAATCGCGTTATCTCGACAGTTAAGGCGTTAAAGAGCTTTTGAAACTAGGGACACCACAACATTAAATTTAGCATCCTTTGTTTTTAATGGCTGATAACTCTGTATAATTCTAGCGCAATCTGCTGTGTAGGCCTACGTAATCCCGCTGGTCCGTGTTTCTGGCCGAACAGCGGCTTGTGCAAACTGTGTGCTGGTCTGTACGGTTCCACGGGCTTCAAACTATTCGGCCTTAAGGTCCAAAATCACAGACTAGCACACATAATCGAAATACATTGTATCTTCAAGCGCCGAGCAAAATTTAGGCACGCTCGTCCGCGTTGGCTTTTGCGTGTAACCGCGACTTGTACACAACACAGCGCTTAACTCTTTCTACCCCAGACACACCACAGCAAGATAAGGATCGACAATGATGGTTCAAGGGTGATGCCAAAATAGCTTGGCGCCTATGGGCGCCAAGCTATTCTGGCATCACCCTTGAACTATCATGGTCGATCTGTGTCCAGAGGACAACGGCAAAATTTGGGGATTTCGGTGTTGGGGTAGAATGAGTTAAAATGCCAGTCTGCTACTTGAGCCTCTTGTGTAAATAATAAAATGATAAGTGAAAGTGTGTCGCGGTCAGCCATTCGTCATTTTTGTCGACGTAAATCCTCAACTGAGAAACTGAAGACGACGCCCTCCCACCGGCCCTCACCCTTAAAAACAAAACAAAACAAAAAACAAAACCAAACAAAACAAAACAAAACAAAACAAACCTTTTTATCGTAATTCGTAAGCCATTAGCCAATCCACATAGAAGAGGCATAGATGCTTATGCGCCCCTGCATGAGCATCTATGCTCCTTGCTCACATACGAGTAGAATCTTCCCACTGATTTTAACTCCTTCTCTCACATCTCTGTTTGTCTCCGTCGATGGTCTGTCTGCCTGTTCCCTCTCTCTCTCTCTCTCTCTCTCTCTCTCTCTCTCTCTCTCTCTCTCTCTCTCTCTCTCTCTCTCTCTCTCTCTCTCTCTCTCTCTCTCTCTCTCTCTCAAATCTCTCTCCCAAATCTCTCTAAAAACTTTATTTGTTATTATTCACTGTTATTGATATGTGTGCGCATTATTTGCATTGCTTTTGTATAGTGTTTTGGTGTTGTTTTTGTTGTTGCTGTTACTGTTGCTTTTTGTTGTTGTTGTTTTTATTTGTTTTGTTGGGTTTTTTTGGTTGTTGTTTTTTGGTTGTTTGTTGTTGTTGTTGTTTTGTGTTGTTGTTGGTTTTTTTTTTTTTTTTTTTTTTTTTTTTTTGGGGGGGGGGGGTTGTGGGGGTGATCAGTTTATTTCTTTATTTTTCGATTTATTGTATTTCTCTTACTTGTTGCTTTTAATGTTCATTGCGCAACAGGATAGTTTGCTCTCTCTCTCTCTCTCTCTTTCTCTCTCTTAATGAGGTGCTAGCTAATGATGATCTGAGCTAGGTAGAGGATCAATTTTGTTTATTTAGACAGGCTTTGGGGATTTTTTTATGTCTTGTTTATATGGATCCTCCTCGTTGCACTCCCATTTAGATATAACTTGCAAACAGACAAATGAGCTAGCCACCGCATTTTCAAAGCACGTGCCTCGTATATTACAGTCCTTTCTGTTCGAATGGACGAAGTTATAATAGTCTGACGCCTGTGAATCGACGGTTCAAAGAGAGAGAGAAAGAAAGAAAGAAATTTCCCTCTTAGGCCGCATCAATAATGCAAGCTGAAAAGAGCACTCTTATAGCAAATCGTTCGTGTTTGGCTTAGACTCCCCCTGTTTTAGTTGGATCGATCATTTTGTTTTCAGCTGGTACTCTAGCAGTTGAATTTCCAGTTGACTACGTAATAACAGCTTCTGTGTTTCAGCGTCGTCCGCTGATAGCAAGCACACTGGTTGTCTCCTTCGATTCGCTACCGCTTATCAGCGGTAGCGAATCGAGTGAGACATTCAGTGTGAACAGAAACTAACGTCAGTACATATACGCGCTGGGAGTTGCCTCGAGCGTGTTAGCTCCACGGTATGGCCTGATTCGCCTTCTATATGTCATTTACCCCTTCTAGTCCAGCAGCTTTTCGCAATTTCTGCAGACTAAGTAGTTCGTCAAAAGAGTAACAATGGTTTGCAGGTACGAAACGAAAGTACTAATGCCATATAGTTTATGGCATGGCAACAATATTTGTCCTTAGGATGGAGACATTTTTGTAGAAGTGTTTTTCGAAAGCTATTTTTCGATGTGAGGGAACCAGTCCTCGTACACCGCCCGGATAAGGTGCAAGACATTTTTTGTGCATAACATTGAAAATTTCAAGCATACAAGTTACAAGTTTATTCCAGTGAGTAAATTAAAATCATCAGCAAGTAAACATGCATACATATATACGATAAAATAAGTTTAAAAGTATTATTTTTAATGCGGTAAGGATAGCTAGTCGCGTCGCTAGTTTCAAAATGGCGGTCAGCGAGAAGCCTTCTAAAGAAGTCAATCAGACGCGCACGGTTGATGAAGCTTTACTTTGCTCCTGAATTGAAACAGAGATTATTTTCGATTTGAACATCTTATCAACGTCAAATACGTTATTTTTCCTGGTCTTGAAAACAGCCTTTTCCATAGAACTCGGTCTTTTGTGGGAGGAAAGCATATCGAAAGTAAACTCCCTTTGTGCATGTTGTGCAATGTGTCTGACGACCATCTTCAACATTCTTTGGCCGGATACAACATGCATGTTGTTCGTCTGTTTTTCAGCCTAACGGCTCTAAGTGCAGGTCTGCTCTTTTTTTAAATTTATTTTATTAGTGGAGATGGGATTTTTAACTGGTCAAGCACACTCGTATCCGACTGGTCTTAAGCACAAGCCAGGCAGAGTGAAATCCATCTCCGAACCGTTTCCATCAAAATCATCATGTTCAGCTAAACACCTAAATATAAAATTTTAGTTTTTGCAACCAATTCAACCAATCCGCACTCAAGTACTCACAAGGACTCTTTATGATTAAGCTTTATCAGGACTGCGTGAGACACAATACAGATAGTAGCCCTCTCTATTATATTACCTGTTTTATTTATTTATTTTTATTGATTCATGTATGTATTCACTTACATATTTATTTATTATTTATCCTTTTAATTATGGATGGAAGGAATTCCTTGATGCACATGATCACTATAGTAGTATGGTAGTGGTCACCAAGGAGAGGAAATTTGTTTTCAATATGCATACATCTGTGCATATTCATAATCTATCCTTTACTTAACATGCATATTTATAGGTCCCAGGTATCCCCAACTTATTTTATTAATTTATTATTTGTTTGTTTGTTTGTTTGTTTGTGATGTATGTTTGCACATACACATCAGCATAAAATGATTGATTGTACATTGTTTAACGTCCCGACAGCAACAAGACTTTCTCAGGACGTGCCTGCACTGCTTGTGAAAAAACCCAAACTAAACAGAATATTAAATGTATGTCGCCAGCTGGTCTAATACACTAAATAAACCTAACTAGACCCTTTAGCAACACACATCCAATATCAAGAGCTACAAGCAGTGCAGACAGTAGGAAGAGTTTAAAAAAGGTAAATACTGGTGAATGTACCAAGGGTAGACAGAAACACACGCCCCTGAATAGAGGGGAAAACCCACCCTGTGGGGCTGACCAGGGTCACCCTGGGAACTAAAAAGTAGTTAACCCCGCCCAAGTCTCCCAGGGTAGACCTGGGTGGGGGACATCAGCATACAAGATGAGAACATACATATACACATATATGATGTGAACATAACATGTACACATATGGTAATAGGTGCATACCACCCGCTCCCCACCCCACATACAAAACCACAGAACAAACATCTGTGCATGTTCATAATATATCCTTTACTTGGTATTCATATGTCCTAGTTATTTAAATTTATTTTTTATTTTTATTTGTTTGAAAAGTAGGTTTTGTTCATATGCTGATGTTCACATACACATATATGGTAATACTGCCCCCTCCCAACCCCACTCCACAACCAGAGAACACCCACCAAACGACACTTACATCTGTGCATGTTCATAATCTATCCTTTACTGAGCATTCATATGTCCCAGGTATCTTGACTTACTTTATCTTTTTTATTTAACCGCCATGAGATGGCATTGGTCGCCTGCTCGACATTAAACCCAAATAAGTATATATTTAAATTATTTATTTATTTTGTTTGCTTGTAATGAAGGTTTTGTACATACACATCAGCAAACAATGATTGATTGATTGTACATTGCTTAACGTCCCGACAGCAACAAGGCTTTCTCAGGACGTGCCTGCACTGCTTGTGAAAAAAAAAAAACTAAACAGAAAATTGAATGTATGTCGCCAGCCGGTCAAATACGTTAAATAAACCTACAACATGGGGCCTAAATAAAGCTAAGACTGTCTAGCAACACACATCCAACATCAAGAGCTACAGGCAGTGCAGACAGTTGGGAGAGTTTTAAAAAGACAAATACAGGTGAATGGACCAAGGGTAGACAGAAACACATGCCCCAGAATAGAAAGGAAACCCACCCTGTGGGGCTGACCAGGGTGACCCTGGGAACTAAAAAGTACCTAACCCCACCCAAGTCCCCCAGGGCAGACCCGGGTTGGGGCATCAGCAAACAAGAAAATATACACATATATAGATGGTAATAGGTGCCATACTGCCTGCTCCCAACCCTTACCTAAATACACACATAAAACCGAAGAACACCTACCAAACGAAGGACATACACATCTGTGTATGTTCATAATTTTTAATCTATCCTTTACCTAGCATGCATATGTCCCAGGTACCTTAGACTTACTTTATCTTATTTATTTAAATTATTTATTTATTTTGTTTGTTTGTTTTGTTTTGTTTGTTTGTAATGTAGGTTTTGTACATACACATCAGCATACAGCTCAAGAACATACACCATGGTGCCCCTGTGCATGTGGCCACCAGTACTATTCTGTCAGATCTGTCACACCCAGCCAATCATCTCTTCGAGCTTCTGCCCTCTGGCCGGCGGTTTCGTGCTTTTAAAGCCAGAACCTCTCGATTCAGATGCAATTTTTTTTCCAGAAGCTGTCCTCAATACATCACCATGCACGGAACAACGTGATTCCATGATTTGTGACATATGACTGATTTGTGTTTAATATTGTGTTTATCTATCTTTTAGTGCTGTATATAGGATGATCGCCAACTAAGTGTATGACATGATGAATGCCCTACAAGTGAGGACATATTTTACTGTCGCCATGCCACACAAAAATCCTTGTAACGTTTTACTTGGTGAATAAATGTCTTATGTCTTATACACGTACATGGTAATAGGTGCAGTATCACTCGCTCCCAACCCCAATCCAGTTACACACACAAAACCGCAGAACATCCACCAATGTTCATCTGTGCATGATCATATCTATACTTTACTTAGCATTCTTATGTCCCAGGTATCTTTGACTTACTTTATCTTATTTATTTAACTGCCATGAGATGGCCGTAGTCTACCGCGCGGCGTTAAACCCAAATAACTATTTATTAAAATTATTAATTTATGTTTGTTTGTAATGAAGGTTTTGTACATAGACGGTAATAGGTGCCATACCGCCCCACTTTCAACCCCAGCCCACATACAAAACCACAGAATACCCACAAAAGACATGCACAATTGTATACTGATGGGCATTAGTGGACTGTAAAATCTATATATAGAGACTTCAGGTTAAGCAAGTGGCTTGTATTGACTGCCTGTATTTTAGCTGCCCACCTACAAATTTCATGTGTCCAGTTAACCACACTGCACATGCAGCCATCAGTTCTGTGAAAAGTACTGTTGGCCTCATGCACAGGGGCACCAAAACTTAGAGATAAGGCCACACCTGATAACAATAACAGTACTAATAATAATATGCTTACTCAGCCACTAGTTCTGTAAACAGCACCTTTGTAAACAGTACCAGTGGCCAAATGCACACATACATCATGGATGTTGCTACCACTGATCACTTCAAACAATAGGCTGCCCAGTTCACATTTTGATACCGTGAACTAGCCTGCACATGCAGTCATCAGTTCTGTAAATAGTACTGGTGGCCACATGCACAGCGGCACCAAACTTAAAGGTGAGGCCAAAACTGCCACCTCAAACAAAACCAAACGCTACCTACACACACATATCAATGATACAGTCAACCTCTGTGTGCGTTAGGGGGAACACGCTTAAAGTATGTGACTGTAAATCTTACAGCGAAATGTCAAAATCAGTAAGAAGATAATGTAACAGCAACAAGTACATGTATTTTGTAAACCACTCAAAACATGACAACTCATCGAGTCTAATGGTGTTATGAGTGGGTGATGGAAACACTGAAAGAAATAGTACGTGTACATTATAAAGTATGTGCCTCCTTCCCCCCCCCCCCTCCCATAACTAGCTGTTTATCATAAAACATAGATATCTCATTCATTTGATCACTTGACTGATTTATTAAATCATCTCTGTGTCACCTTTCTCCGTTTTCTTTCTCATTTTAATCCCAATATGTCAGTGCTAATGTCAGCTGCTAAGAATCCTTGCAGCGAACTGCAAATGTCTATATGCAGACAAACTGCAAATAACACAGCAGCAAAATAAGTTCCTCTTTTGTGCAGTAGGCTACTGCTAGCAAGATAGGGTTCAATTTTAAACAAAGCATTGCATGAACTTCCAAGCGTGTTCACATTGTGCTGTGTATTTTTTTTTTTTCAGTGTGAAGTGTACTGTACCATCAGTGATCACTGAGACTGCAAAATTGGCACTGGCAGTGATCGCACATCACAACATAGCTTGTCAGTGCAACTGATTAAAATAAATGTTACTGCTGCATAAAATAATTAATCAAGTTCCGAAACTTTGCTCAGCCATGACAGTTAAAACCAAGTGGTGTGGCACTCTTTTTCTTTTACAGAATGCAGCATAGGTTTTGAAGATAGCGTTTGTGTTGTGGGTTACGTTTTGTTTTGGTGCTGTGTTGTCGAAATGAAACGGGCAAAGCGATGGTAAAGTGAATGGAAATAAACGTGACAAACCTTTATCAAGCCGTAAAAATGCACACAGCAACTTGACACGTTTGCTTTTTTTTTTTAAACAAACAAGCTTATGTAAAACAAATAAAAAAGAACCCGTCGGCACACAGAAATTCACGTCCGCGGAGGTCGTTTCATCACGTGATGTTTTGATCACGTGATTTTGGGATACCTTATTGTTGCGAAACGATATTAATTTTGCGTTCAAGGCAAGCGTTTTCGTAATTGTTTCTTCTCTTAATATATCTAAGTGTGAAAATATTACTTTAAAAAATGAAATCCTTTTAAATGACATATAGTGCATACTACCACTGAATACAGGAACAATGAGACCCGTGTAAACTACTGATCCCCTGTAAACATGGCCGCGAAGGTCCTGGTTTCGTCTCAGTGCAGCCATACTGGAAACAAAATGTGCTACAGAAAAATGTCTCCATCCTCCGGCGGTTTAAAACGAGTGCGCACTGCTTTTATTCATACTAGACTTCATTTTGAAATACCCAAACCTTTGTTACTCTCTAGAAAATCACTATCTCGTAAACGGCTGATCGTCTATGAAGGGCAGCTGCTAGACTATTCGATGCCGAGAAAAAGGGAACTCGATCTAACTGCGAGAGGTACAGATCATCATGCGCCCCCTGCGACTGCGGGGGCTCATGAGAATCTATGCCTCTTGCAGTTAGACCTCCTTGTGTCCATAATGTTTGGACAGTTGTGGCTTTTGTTCGATCGGTGAATACAGATTTCAGAAACAAAATGCACTTACATTGGGAAGGGGTTAAGCTGTCGTCGTTGGCGCAAGAAATTAATGAGTAAATGTTCCTATATGTCAACTGATTATCAGGCAATAACCTTGAGCTGTAGAGCTCAACACCTCTCCCACTTTTGACGCTGGAAGTTGGGAGAAGTAATGAATGGTCTGCGTATGCGCAATATTGACCTTTGAATCGTGAATTGTTACATTTAGAGTCATAAAATTAAATTTCGCTTTTGAGGTAGTGTTAATGCCATAACAGTGAAATACAACAGCTGGTCTTTGAGATAATGTCTAGGGGGAATCTCAAAGAAAGCCTCGAGTCTCCCACCCCCCACCCCCCA